>APFE030015386.1:142135-167056 GCA_000404065.3 Pinus taeda | reverse complement strand
TGAAGGGACCACAGTTAGTTGCAAATGGGCCATGGTATTAGATAGATGGTATTAATAAGAACCATGGTATTTCCCCATGGTATTGCATGTATGAATCCTATATAAAGGATAGAGACTCCCCTCGAGGAGCAAAGTGTCTTATTTTTTAATTGAGCTCTGCTCTATTGGAGGTTTCCCCCTCGAAGAGGCAAGTGAACATGGCTTTCTGAATAATAAAATACTTGCTGTTATTTCTCATTGTTCTATGTTCTGGGTATATTTCTTCGCATATTTGGTATTCTGGTATCGTCTTGCAGGTTAAGAGCATAACAAGTGGTATCAGAGCACCTTCTAGGGCCGGTGGGATCTCCAATTTTTAGCAATTTTTTTTTTGGCTAGAGACGTGTTCCGACGTCTTTAAACCACGAGATTTGTCGTTGAGCACATAAACCTGTGGATTTGGGGAGGAATGCACGCATGAAATACAAGAGGTGGTCATGCTTGTTGGACTCCCTTATAACCCCTATGGGTACCCCTTCGATTAGTAACGCATTAGACATAACCACGCACAGACTGTCTTCCAAGTACCGTCTGGGTATATCGGAAGCCCCCTAGCTCCCTTGAAACCTCGCCATAGATAAACCATCGGCCGTCTTGCTGCTACAGTACACCGAGAACAACACTCAGAGAGATTACTCGCGCATACGATAGGGTAGTCGGGTTGTACGACTAAGGGTACGGTTGATCCTCCTTGGTTAGTGCCCTGAACAATTGGGCCAAGTACTACTGTTAGACCGTTATGTATATTGTGATCTGTAGCACCTGACACTCCTGGAGACCATAGTTCCCTTCTCTATCTATGGATCACGCATAATCTTTGCCAGATCAGATCTCGCAAGTGGGGTTTTGTCACAACAATGGTACGCTATTCAGATCTATCAGAACAACCATTCAGATCTATTAGATCCATGAGATCCACAACAATCAATTCTGTCGTTCAGATCTATCAGATCAGCCATCCAGATCTGAGTAATTGTGTGGGTTCCTATACCTGGGCGTGATTTTTGCAGGACTTTTGGGACCCCCCCGGGGCACTTATTGGTGACTTAGTCCATCAGAATCAGGACGACAAGCTGAGCAAGGTGGTACCATTCAATTGTTAGAGCCAAAAAATTTGAGCGGTCCCAAAATTTCCAGTACATTGGATCGGTGCATGGTAGAAACTAGAGCGCAAGCCATGGCGAATGAGAAGATCGAAAAACTTGAAACAACATTGAACGAGCTCATGTCACTGATGCAAAACTTAATTACAACACTCTCTAAGGGTGAGGTGGAGGCACGTGTGGACGAAAACAGTGAGGGTGAGTCTAGCCAGTAACTTCACCTCTTGGGCACCCACCAACAATCCCATCTGCGACCACCCAAGTTGGACATGTACAAATTTGAAGGCTCTCACCCGGCCGCATGGATAGCAAAAAATGGAGCAATATTTAAATCTGATTTACATCCGGGATAATGCGACTCAGCTTAGTGTGGGTATCATGTACTTGGACAATGAAAGATGGCAATGGTGGCAATGGCATCAACATTGCTATGGAAGGCCCTTGACGTGGAAGACATTCAAAAAAGATCTTATGGATTGCTTTAACCATGAATCTGACTTTTTGGGTAGTCTCACTAAGCTTCGACAGATAGGAATAGTGAATGAATATATTGCAGCCTTTGAAGCCTTAGCTTTCCGCACTGGAGGTCTACACAATGAGTACTACGTGGAATGTTTTTTCAGTGGTCTCAAAGAAGCCATACAAGCCCACGTCCGACTGCACCACCCTAGCTCATGGCTAGATGCTTGTAGGATAACTCGTGAAGCCGAACGTGTGTTAGTGGGCCAGTCCAATCACCCAAATTTCATCACCAAGGGTCGCCCCCCACAGGCTCAAAGCACTACCCAAACACTCAAGGTTCAAAAGGTGTCACCAGCAGAAATGGTGGAAAGAAGAAAGCAAGGCTTATGTTACTACTGTGATGAGAAATACTCCCTTGGGAATAAATGCAAGGAGCCCAAATTATTTAAAATTGATGCTACTGATCACAGTCCATCGGAGGAAGCCCCATTACTTGAGGAACCAGAGGAGGAAGAAGAGGACAACCAGCAGAACAATGTACCTAAAGAACCAGTTAGCTTGCTGCATGCTTTGGCAAGGATTTCTTCGCCTCAAACTCTCAAAATCAGAGGTTTTATTAAGCATCGCCCAATATTAGTCTTAATTGATAGTGGAAGTACACATAATTTTATCCATCAAAGAGTTGCGGAAGTAGTGCATTGTTTTGTCCAAGCAGTTTCTAACTTCTAGGTCCAAATTGCTGATGGGGGAGCAATGAAATGTGAAGGCCACTGTGAAAATGTCAAACTTCAAATGGGTTATTATCAGTTAAAGACCCACATGTTTGCCATACACATGGGAGGGTGCGATATTGTCCTCGGTGCTGAATGGCTTCACACACTTGGCCCAATCACAATGGATTTTTAGGAGTTATATATGAGCTTTAAGCAGAACAACCACACACATGCCCTCCACGGACTCCAGGCGGGAGGTCCCTCTATCATCAGCTCACATCGGATGGAAAAATTGTTAAAAAAGGGCCACCATGGAGCTATAGCTCAATTTAATGCCATCCAAGCCTTCGAACCCAATTCTCTTCATATTCATCCCGAGTTGCAATAGATCTTAAACAACAATCTGCCAGTCTTTGACAAGCCTCATGAGCTTCCACCCTCGAGAGGGGAACATGATCATAGCATTACTTTGGTCCTACCACCAAATGTGCGCCCATATAGATATCCGTTTGCCCAAAAGAATGAAATAGAAAAAATAATCAAGGAACTCTTGGAAGAAGGCATCATTCGTCCCAACATTAGTCCTTATTCATCGCCGGTGGTCATGGTGCTCAAGAAAGATGGGGAATGGTGTATGTGTCTAGACTTCAGGGCGCTTAATAAGTTGACAGTAAAAGATAAATTTCCCATCCTGGTGGTCGATGATTTACTGGATGAACTAAATGGGGCTCAATTCTTTACTAAGCTCGACCTTCGCTCAGGCTACCACCAAATTCGCATGAAAGAAGTAGACATTCCAAAGACTGCTTTCCAAACTCATGAGGCCATTATGAGTTCCTGGTCATGCCATTCGGTCTTTGTAATGCCCCATCCACTTTTCAAAGCCTTATGAACCACCTGCTCAAACCATATCTCAGAAAATTTGTACTGGTTTTCTTTGATGACATCCTCATCTATAGTCACACTTGGGCAACACATCTTCAACATGTAGACCTGCTCTTGCAACTGCTCCACAAGCATAAATTATTTGTCAAGATGTCCAAGTGTTCTTTTGGCATGGAAGAAGTTGAGTATTTGGGCCACATTGTGGGGTGTGAAGGTGTTAGGGTGGACCCCAAAAAGATCCAGGCAATGCAGGAGTGGCCTCAACCTAAGACCTTGAAGAGCCTGAGAGGTATTTTGGGTCTCATAGCTACTATCGCAAATTTGTCCACAATTATGGTCGCATTGCTAGGCCCCTCACTCAACTCCTCAAGAAAAATTCATTCCTATGGAATGATGAAGCGCAACAGGCCTTTACAGCGCTCAAACATGCCATGTGTTCCACTCCAGTCTTAGCACTACTCGACTTCACCAAATCTTTTGTGATAGAATGTGATGCTTCGGGTATGGGTATTGGGGCAGTCTTAATGCAAGAAGGTCAACCCTTGGCCTTCACGAGCCAACAACTAAGTGGGAAGAATATGAGACAATCTACTTATGAGAAGGAGATGATGGCCATCTTACATGTAGTAGATACCTGGTGACCATACTTGTTGGGGCGCCATTTCCAAATACGCACAGACCATCAAAGCCTTAAATATTTTTTGGAGCAACGCCTATCCTCACCACAACAAAATAACTGGCTCGCCAAAATGCTGGGATATGATTATGAGATAATTTACAAGAAAGGGTGCGAAAATATTGTAGCAGATGCATTATCCCGCCAATTTGAGGAGGAAAGTACCCTGCTCGCAATTTGCCTTCCCATTCCAGAATGGATGGAAGAGGCTCACAAGGAATGGTTTTCACATCCCTAGCTCTCCCAACTCATTAATCAATTGTAGGTGGATCCAAATTCCACAGCAGGCTACTCGTGGTAGGATGAGATTCTTCGCTACAAGGATAGAGTCGTAATATCACCAACATCAACCCTCAAAAGCCACATTTTGGCGGAGTTGCACTCATTGCCCACTGCAGGACATTCAGGCTTTCAGAAGACGTATGCTCGCACTCGAAGATATTTTTTTTGGATAGGTATGAAGAAGGAAATTCTTACTTTTGCAGCTGAATGTGACATCTGTCAGTGCCACAAAGGAGAAACAGTCAAATCCCCAGGCACATTATAGCCATTGCCCATCCTGGCCTCAATCTGGACGGAGGTTTCTATGCATTTCATTACGGGTCTTCCAAAGTTAGGAAATAAGTCAGTCATCATGGTGGTTGTGGAAAGAATTTCTAAGTATACTCATTTTTGCGCCCTAACCCACCCTTTTACACCAACTTGGTCGCTCAATATTTCATGGCTCAGATCTTCAAATTGCATGGCATGCCCACTTCCATTGTGTTTGATCGTGACCCGGTCTTCACTAGTAACTTTTGGTAGGAACTCTTCTGGCTACAAGGTACCCAACTACAAGTTAGTGCTTCCTATCATCCACAAACTGATGGTCAAACTGAAGCAGTCAACAAATGTCTAGAAACCTACCTTAGGTGTTTCACTTCAGAAAAGAAACATCTCTGGGTACAATGGTTACCTCTGGCTGAATGGTGGTATAACACCAAATATCATGCCACCACCAAAATGACTCCATATGAAGCAGTTTATGGTCAACTCCCTCCTTCCCCTACTTCTTATATCAAGGGATGATCGAAGGTACAAGTAGTGGATCAACTCCTACAGAACCTCATAACCATACTGGCCCACCTTAGAGAGAATCTTCAGTAAGCTAAAAACCGCATGAAACAACAGGTAGATCAACATCGCTTCGAATGCCAATTTCAAGAAGGGGATCAGGTATTTTTGAGGTTGCAACCATATAAGCAAACATCACTCAAAGACAAGGGTTGTCAGAAACTATCTCCAAAATTCTATGGACCGTATCAAGTACTTCAGTGCATTGGAGAAGTTGCCTACAAGCTACCTTTGCCACCCACTGCAAAAATCCATCCAGTTTTCCATGTCTCATGCCTCAAGAAAGTGATTGGGAACAATTGCAGAATTCAAACCAGTCTACCTGAACTGGATGAAGAAGGGTCAATCTGGCTCCAACCTGAATAGGTTCTTGATACACGCGAAAGGCTCCTGCGTGGCCGCATGATCAAGGAAGTCCTCATCAAGTGGAAAGACACCTCTTCGAAGATGCAACCTGGGAACCAACCACTATTCTTCAGCAGTTTTCGCAACTTCAACCTTGAGGACAAGGCTATTCTTATGGGGGAGGGCATGTTAGGGTCCCACCCTAACCCCCTTATTTATGTAATAGGATCAAGTCATAGTTATAGTTAAGTAAAGAGTTAATAAAGCCCATAGTAATAATTGTAAGTGGTTAACCCACATTTAATGAAGGGACCACAGTTAGTTGCAAATGGGACATGGTATAAGATAGATGGTATTAATAAGAACCATGGAATCGTCCCATGGTATTGCATGTATGAATCCTATATAAAGGATAGAGACTCCCCTCGAGGAGCATCGTGTCTTATTTTGTAATTGAGTTCTGCTCTATTGGAGGTTGCCCCCTCGAAGAGGCAAGTGACATTGCTTTCTGAATAATAAAATACTTGCTGTTATTTCTCATTGTTCTATGTTTTGGGTATATTTCTTCGCATATTTGGTATTCTGGTATCGTCTTGCAGGTTAAGAGCATAAAAAGGGTAAACCCTGCATCCTACGAGAACATCACGGTGGATATGCCATAATGAATTTTCATTAATACTTTTAACAATGTACGATTGTTAAATCCACATTTTTTATCAAAGAAACAAATAACAATAGTAAAATGGGTCACTAGGTATCAAAGGTTTACCAAGTTGTTGTGAATTGCTATATATCGTTAGGTACGTGCAGGCTATGCTCCTTAAATGTTGTGTCCGATGTATCACATACAATAAAGTAGTCGAATCGATTACTTATGGTTGGTTTGCAACCTAGAAGGGGACTTCCTATATACTCAAGGATATGTGGAAGCGTAATCCGTGTTAGTGTTGTCTAATGCATCACTGTATGATGGGGGCCTTCCTATATACTCATCACACGTGGATCACCTTCCTATATAACAAAAGTTAGGTGGAAGAAATTTCCTATATACTCTGATGTACATGGAAGAACCAAACCACCTGCATAATGTAACACTGACAAGAAATGACAACTCCTATGTTTATAGATGTCGGAACACGTCTTATAACCTAGACCCACGCTAAATGTGATTACTATTGATTAATTGTTTGTTTCAAATACTTTGATTGATTTTAATGTCTCACTTTTCATTAAAGGTAATTAAATGTGTATGATGACTAAATGGTATAATAACTCAATTCCAAACTAATGCTGCGAATATGAAATTATAAGCTCTTTAATTTCATGAAATCCTATTTCCTGGAAGGAGAAAACTTTCAAACACACAAATGCAAGAATCCTTCACACTAATATCTCTAAAAAACAAATAATCATTTGCAAAAATTATTTCAAACAAAGCCTCTAATAATAAAAATATATGTTTTCTTTTTTGTTTTTTTAATAGAAAGAATAAGCACAATAAGTTCAATCTAACAAAACAAATATTCTCAAATTAAACCTTTCTTTTGATGAAAACTACTTAAATTTTTAATATGAAAACTTCTTCACAATAGACACAATGAATTTTTGGTCGGATTACTGAAAGAAGAAAAAATCATACACTTGATTTCAGAAGGAACAAAATGTCTTTTGATATATCAATTAAACTAATCAAACTTAAAAACCCTAACAATGCAAAGATGAATAGTTTACGAAAATAATACCAAACACATAACAATTCAAGCAACAAGTTGGCCTTTCAAACATAGGGCAGACTAAAAAAAACTCAGGAAAATTTAATTTTTCAGACCCTAAAGGCAAAGACCTTAATTTTTTCAATTTCCAGGTATCAACACAAATATCGAGTTGACACAAGTGTGTTGGACACACTTTTTATAGAGGCAAAATGCGTTGCATCAATCTTCCTCTAAAGACAAAGTGCGATGATGACAAAGCATAAGAAAAAAATAAAACAAATATTCAACATGTCTGAAAATCAAGTTTTCAAGGTCAGATTATAGTCGAAAGAGGTTCTCGAAGCAAAACAGACAAAGGATGCCAACGAAGAACTAAATTGTTTCGTAGTGGAGTTGACAAGTTTTTTATTGGACAAATTTTTCTTGTGTACAAGAGCAATCTCCTCAGACTCAATGATCAAATATAGAACAACCCAAAACAATGTATGCTACCTTTTCTCTAAAAAATACTTGAACAATACTCACCTGATTAAGGAAGTAAGTCTTCTATACTTGAAAGCCCGCTCCACTTTTGATCCCTGAAATTGAAACCTACAACAACATAAACATACAAAGGGTCAAAGCATATAATATATAAAATCTCAAATATTAACTAATGAGAAGATCTAATCTAGGAATTCTGAAACATAGATGTAAATACTTAACACATAATGTGAGAAAAACAATATACTTTGTATTAAATAATCTAGAAGGAAAGATTACGATCCAAGTCTTGATGTCATAAGTCTCCTTCCACCATTCTTGAAAACCTCTCGTTAGCATGAAATGCCTTCACATTGACAACATGAATGCATAAGTTAGAAATATCAAAATCCAACCCTCTCCTCTTTGGTTTGCTCTATATTTATAGGAGAGGAGAAGAGGTTGTAGATCCACTTCTGAAGGGGTGAGATCCACAATGAGGGGATATAGGATATATAATGAGTGGGATGGGATCTATCCAAATGGGGATAATGCGCATATAGGTGGGAACAAAAGTTCATCCAGTTTGAAGAAGATTCTTGAAAAAGGCTTCTAGAATTTATTTTTAATTGTTACCCATGTACAATTGTCATTGCACTTTTGGTCCAACAAAATGTGTTGATCATTACATGTTTTTAATAGTTACAGGTGCAACGTCACACTTTGACAATAGGAAAGATGCGATGAGGGCTAAAGCTAGGATTTTTAACAATGTAATCCAGGATTCTTGTATTTCTTAGAATGACCCTTCTTCCATATTTTTAGGGGAACGTTGAAAAGGGTTCATCGGATAACAAGATATCTGAATTGAGTGTGCTTTGCCTAAATGTGACAAAATGACGTGTAATCGTGGCCCATGATGCCCTTAGTTTTTTTGTCCTCTCCTTTCTTGTTGTTGGAGTTTAAGGGAACATGGGCCTATCCTTGTCTCTTCAATTAAATTTATTGCACAATCACCTCATTTAATCTTCTCGGCCAACCCATGGCTGAAGCATTTAATTTTTCCAATTCCTCAAGCAATCTCCCTCAAGCAAACTGGAATCTGTGTCCCTTCTCTTATTCTTTGAGTAATTACAATTATTTATAGTAATGAGATGTTCAACCAGGGGCTATTACAAATACACTATTGAAGACAACATCGAATACATTGTCCTTGGTAGAACACACTCTTTCTTATACCCAAAAGTACAATTATTATATTTAATGACATGAATGAAAACACATTTGGATGTACAATTTGTTTACTATAATATCATCTAGTGAAATTAATTTATTGTCAATAGAAAAGCTCTAGCTAGTAACAAAAATAATGCGTGAAGAATTAAAAAGTAGTTGTGCATTTTTCTTTTATTTCCAATACATTTATAAAAAGATCACTGTCCATGGCCTCCTTCGCTTTGCTTGTTTACTCTAGTATGGACCATAAACAACGAGTGTTCTACAATTGTTCTAGCTCTTGTTGGAATTTTCATTAGTTAAATTTTTCTTCTCATTATTGTTAAGCAACTAGGTTTGTATAAACAATGCATTCTAACAATGGGGTTAGAATGCATTGTTGGATTATTTAGTGGTTTAATTTTCTTCCTATTATTGTTAAACAATGAGGTTTGTATAGATAATGCATTCTCACCTTGTCTATTGTTTGAAATATCTATTAATGTGTATGGAACTACATAAACATTCTTGAATGGTTAAAATATTTCTCGTTTTATTTGTCCAATTCGAAAATGTAATTATAATCTACAATATATTGGGTCTTACTTGCTATCAATAAAATAACTATTTTCTTGTAACACAAATTCATGCTCCACTGGTGCAGAATTTATATATTTTCATGAAATGAATAATTTAGATAACATTTCCAATATGGAGGAATTGATGTTAGTCTAGGAGCCCATAAAACTACTTATGGTTAAACTTTATATTAATCCTTTTAAACGGTCTAAAAAATCCATCATAATTTTTTCTAGCTTTATGAGAAAAGCTTTATATAACTTGCTACTTGCTAATTAAAAATAAGAATAGCTTTATGAGAAAAGCTTTATATAACTTGCTACTTGCTAATTAAAAATAAGAATTACTAAAGCTAAATAAATTTTATTTTATATTTTTGTTATTACTTTGTAATTGTCGAACTAAAACAACACATATCCATAATATCTATTAAATATAATAACTAATCATTTAAATTTCTTAACCATAAAAATTAAACTTAACAAATCCACTATAAATTGGATAAATATGATAGTTAACCATTTGATGGATTGGATAAATATGATAGTTAACCATTTAAATTTTCATGGCAATGAAAATTAAACTTATCAAGCCCATTACACTATATTATATTTAATTTAAACCGAATCTCAATAATAAACCATATTTGAAGTCTCATCCTTTTATAAAGATATAATATTTTTAAACATAACCAATATTTTTAAATCTTCTAAAACCAACTACTAAAAAAATCTTATTAAACTAACCTTTACAATATATTTAAACAAAATGTTAATACTACCTATGTTATTATGAGGATAGGGTTGTTTATATTGGAATAATACTAAATACGTTATTAGGCTGAAAGGGTTGTCTATATTGGAATTAGGGTGCTCTATATTGGAATTGGAATTGATAAGGTTGTTTATATTGGAATTAAGGTTGAGAAAATTAAAAAAAATATTAATGTTATATTGGAATTAGGGTGTTTTATATTGGAATTGGAATTGTAAGGTGGTTTATATTGGAATTAAGGTTGAGAAAATTAAAAAAATATTAATGTTAAATCTGTTATTATAGTGATAAGATTTCCTAAATTGGAATTGAAATTGGAATTGGAATTGAGGGCTAATTTTTTTTATTTTTCATTAAAATGAATGACTAAAATTTAACAATGATCAAATAATTTTGACTGAGAGACGAATGTTAAAATACGACCATTTCAAACGGGTCGAGAATACGAGCCAACCATGGCAACCACAACACCAATCAATTCGAATCGAAAGAGACCCAAAAAAATGCATATATGAGCTGGTCTTTGAACTGGAAATAAAAATAAAACACCAAGACTAGAGGTTTATGCTTCGAAACCTTTGGAGATACAAATACTGTGGGGTGGATGAGGTTTCCTTGAGATTTGTGCTTTACCTATTAGTTATATAATCCAAGGCCTGCCCTTCATGGATGGAGATTTGGATTTAATTCAATGAATCAAAATATCTAGTAACCCACGAACACAAAAACATGAAGTATTAACAAAGATCGTGGAGGCGGCGTAGTGGTAAAGTCGGCCTCGTCATGACGGACCGGTCTTGTGTTCAATCCCGAGCAAGGTCGTAGCTCGTCGTGCGAGTAGTAACCGAACCGGGCCAAGCCCACTACCTTTTAAGGTCGTGGAGGCGGCGTAGTGGTAAAGTCGGCCTCGTCATGACGGACCGGTCTTGTGTTCGATCCCGAGCAAGGTCGTAGCTCGTCGTGTGAGTAGTAACCGAACCGGGCCAAGCCCACTACCTTTTAAGGTCGTGGAGGTGGCGTAGTGGTAAAGTCGACCTCGTCATGACGGACCAGTCTTGTGTTCGATCCCGAGCAAGGTCGTAGCTCGTCGTGTGAGTAGTAACCGAATCGAGCCAAGCCCACTACCTTTTAAGGTCGTGGAGGCGGCGTAGTGGTAAAGTCGGCCTCGTCATGACGGACCGGTCTTGTGTTCGATCCCGAGCAAGGTCGTAGCTCGTCGTGCGAGTAGTAACCGAACCGGGCCAAGCCCACTACCTTTTAAGGTCGTGGAGGCGGCGTAGTGGTAAAGTCGGCCTCGTCATGACGGACCGGTCTTGTGTTCGATCCCGAGCAAGGTCGTAGCTCGTCGTGTGAGTAGTAACCGAATCGGGCCAAGCCCACTACCTTTGAAGGTCGTGGAGGCGGCGTAGTGGTAAAGTCGGCCTCGTCATGACGGATCGGTCTTATGTTCGATCCCGAGCAAGGTCGTAGCTCGTCGTGCGAGTAGTAACCGAACCGGGCCAAGCCCACTACCTTTTAAGGTCGTGGAGGTGGCGTAGTGGTAAAGTCGGCCTCGTCATGACGGACCGGTCTTGTGTTCGATCCCGAGCAAGGTCGTAGCTCGTCGTGCGAGTAGTAACCGAATCGGGCCAAGCCCACTACCTTTTGTGCAGTGATGTGCGGTTTGACGGTAGGTTCTCTTGGGCGAAGCCCAGGAGACCGAAGTTCAAATCTCACGGAGTACAGTGACCTGTTATGGTGGCGGCTAGAGGGGCGGACTACCCAAACCGCTGAGTCTGCTCTTGCTAAAATCATAGGATCTTAGTATACCTGACTTACAGGTGGTTGGATATACTCTTGGTGTTTTAGGCCAAATATGAGGTTTGATCCCGGGTCTCTCCTGGATTAGGCTTGATAGTTACCGTTTCACCATGTGGTTAAAAAAAAACAAAGTTTTCTAAAATTTCTTGAAGTAAATTTTAAGATCATTATTCTTTTCTATAGGTGATTAACAATTTGGGTTATCTGTTTTCCATCACTAACATGCATAGGTTGAATACTTTTCATTCTTTAAGATCATTATTCTTTTCTACAGGTGATTAACAATTTGGGTTCTCTGTTTTCCATCACTAACATGCATAGGTTGAATACTTTTCATTCTTTATTTTGGATATATTATGAATGGAATAATGTTTATGTGGAATTTAGTAGGTATGCTGTAATGTGTTAAATATAAAATTGTGCAGACAATTGTTTAAAATTTAAAAAAATCAAAATTTTAAACTATTTGTACAAATTGAATCACAAAATCAATCACAAAAACCATAAAATAAAATTTGCAATTTAAGATTTGACAGGTAGAAAACTCAACCTTATTTTATTAAATAGAAGAGTACATATTTTGTAGGAAATGGTTATTTTTTTAAATAGGAGAGTTCATTTAAGGTAGGAAATGGCTGAGAGAATGGCCTCGTATAAATATCTACTACAAGTTGAAATTGGACTTCCAAAATATGAACTAAAACAATAGCTGGTGGATGAATTCACCAAGGAGAGAGATGGGTGCTCGACCACTCTTGTTGAATCACTTGAGGGTTTTTGTCATGGGGCTACTAAAGTTGAGAACTTCATTCCCAAAACCTTTTAACAAAAATAATCAAATCCAAGATGTCTCCACTTGGTTTCCTCCTCTTCTTTTATAGATCTTCATAGAAAGATCCCCAAGGCCTTAAGTCATTTTTGGCCTTTTTCCTCCAGTTAATTATTTTTTCCCCTTTTAATTAAATGACTAATTAAAGTATTTTTTCATTTGAGAAAATGGTAAATTGTCCACCGTACTCTCTCTGGCCATTGGGAGTCACTTCTAAGCATCCCATCCTGTATATTTTCTCGTTCTGGTTCCAACGAGCTATTACACTGAGGTACTCGATCAAATATTTTTCCCAAAGTGCCACCTAAAGCATAATTAATTAAGTTAGACCCATTAATAACTCCGTTTTTTGAAAGTTGTCGCAATGCAATGGAATGAAAGGCAAATTGTGCAGACGATGGTATATGCCAGTCGAATGTCATTAGATCCCATAAAAATCCCTCAAAACTCTTGTAAGACCTTTGATGACATAATCTTGCTCCTGCAGCTTGACCATCACATACCTTGGAAACCCATCCTAGGTGATAAAAATCCCTCAAAACTCCTCTAAAACCTTTGATGACATAACCCTGCTCATGCGGCTTGACCATCACATACCTTCGAAACCCATCCTCGTTGTACTCTAGAAGTAGAAGAAAATGAAAATGAAAACATGACACATGGTAATGATTTCTAAATAGTATGTTTTAATATCGCACCCAATTTATTGAATGCGTAAGCCATAATGGTGAACTCTGGTCATAAAATGTTAATTGTGCACCCAATTTATTGAATGCATAATCAATAATGGTGAACTCTTGTCATAAAATATTATTTGACTTTGAATTACAGTGATCCACACATGAATTTGGTTCGATTTTAGATATTTCTCCAATTATCGGTAATAAAAAATCCAATACTACATTCACAACCAATAATTCCCTACCAAAACAAAAATATACCTTTAATTCAAAAAAACTTCACTATTATTAAACACATTCAATTAAATATTAATTAAACACATTCAATTAAATATTAATTATTACGAATTAATTAGTAATATGTTTGTGCATGTGGTTGATATAATGATAATGATAATTTTATTCAATTTTTTCATATGAATAATTCTATATTTATGACACAAACTTATTATACCTGTCGAAGACATGTTTTTAATGTTTTTTTATTTGCAAAAGTTTTGACTTTCCATTAGTTTGGTAAAAATATAAATAGATTTTATGAAATTTTTAAATTGGAAAAAATAAATATAACTTATTATTTTTGAAGTTTATAAATAAATTATTTTTAAATGAAAATTGTTTTTTAATTGGTTAATGAATTTTTATGTTGTCTGAATCATTCATAGATAAAATGTGTAGGAGTTTGCCCTTTTTAGGTGGACACTCCACCCACCATCATGGACTAGAAATAATATAGATGATAAGGGAAAATAGTGACCAAACCTATAAATATTGAGTCTTTAGATTGGATATAAATATTAAATTAAAGCTATGAATTGTCAAATGGTACTAAAATATGAGATGAATGAGGAGAGGATGTAAAATTATATTGCATGCAATTTTATTTTAGTACAAAGGGTAAAAAAAATCCGTTAAAATGAATGTGAGAATTTAATGAAGTTGAAAAAGTGGGAAGAAATAAATCAAATTGGTGAAAATAAATTGAAAAATGATTTTTTTTTTTTAACAGAAACAGTTAGAGATTTTATTGCCAAAATAGGAGTGAGCTCCAATTACAAGCAGCAGTAGCTTATAAAAACTATGCTTAATTTCAAAATTACATCGAATACTTTGGCTGCTTTTGATTTCTGTCTTGTTTTCTGAATACTGATCCGTCTAGCACTGTTCTTGGTGTTTGTTGTTCTGTCAACATAATACTTGGCATTCTTGTAAGTGAATTTCTGGAGTCCTGATGTCATTCCCGAACTTAAAAGAGGCCCCTCGGATTGATCAACTGAAGCGTGCCTATGGCAGAGGGTGGTTCGAGCAGGGTCCTCCATTGAGACTGAGAGATCCTTGAGATAACATGCAGCCTTTGTTTGCCAGGGAGTCTGCAAGCTTATTGAGATCCCACAGAATATGATATATTGCCACAGAGTCAAAATATTTCATTGTATTTCTGATTCCCTGCAGTGTATTATTTAAAACAGCGTTGCAAAAATGGTTTTCATAATTTAAGAGCTTAATCAAGAGCTCCGAATCTCCAAAGATTTGGATTTTTTTTATGTCCTAAATTCTTAGCGATTTGGTAGGCTTTTAGGAGGCTGCAGCTTTCAGCTTGGTTGTTTGTGTTTATGACCAGGCCCTAGCTGAAGCTCGTGTTGTCCGCTCTATCTGGGGAAATGATCAAACCGCCTGCGCTTGTGTTTCCAGGATTCCCCTTGGACGTGCCGTTGAGGAAGATTGTGGCATTCGGCGTCCCTTGCCACCTCGAAAGGAAGTCCTCTTCGGAGATACACAAGCGCCATGGAGGGTCTGTCACAGGTTTTCTGAGTGCGCATTTTCTTTCTCCTGTCCCACGGGGTCCAAGCCATGCAGAGGCTTCTGTAGGTAACTTGAAGTTAGACTCTGTGTTGGCAAGGATTTCTAGAAGGAGGCCTTTGATTTTGGCTGCCACATCCACCGCCTTGGGAAACCTGTCATTGAAAATCCTTTCATTTCTTGCAATCCAGACTTTCCACCAGAGACATTTGGGAATTGCTTGCCACATGTTGTTCCACTCTGCATTTTTGATTTTGAGCTCAGGATTTTGATCTGCCCAGGAGATATAGAGAGAGACAACGGATATCTGAGAATGGATTAGGATGCTGAGGCCTTGGAGAACCAACTTCCAAACAACTTGAGTGAAAACATAGTCCACCATCAAATGATCAGTAGTTTCGGTTGCCGAGTTGCATAGGCAACATCTAAATGGACCATTAAACCCTCTTTTATTCAGATTTTCTCTAGTTAGAGCCTTATTGTGCATGAGAAGCCAAGTGAACAAGGGGCAAGGCCCGAGAGAGCCGAACACAGTAAATTCTTTTGTGGTTCCAGAGGTCCAGGGATCCCAGGAAAGATTCACCCTGTCCAATTCCCTTTGCTGTCCCAAGCACATATATCAGCAAGACGAAGGAAGCCTTTATTCACCAGCCACATCTTTAACTAAGAGTAGGAGTCAAGGGTGGACAGTGGGCCTTCCCCTGAATGGAATCCTCCCATAGAAGAGTTCTCAGTCCATTACCAGGGATTCTATAAAGTTACTGCTGAATATGATCAATGCTTCTTCTGGCTAGGTTCCAAATTGCAGTTCTTGTAGGAGTAGAATTAGTGGTAATATTTCTAAGGGATCCTCCCTTTAAGTATTTCTTCCAGAGGATTTTTCTAACACGGTGCTTTTTATTTGCATAAAGTTTCCATATGATTTTTCCTCCTAGAGCTAAGTTTTCCAAGCCGGGATCCCGGATCTGAAGCCCTCCTTGCTGGAGAGGTCTGTTGAGAATCTCACATCTAACCAGATGAAACTTGCTATGGTTGCCTTTGCCCCCATTCCAAAGAAATCTTGATCGATTTTGGAAATTTGGTTTGTGATAGACTTTGGATCCAGTAGAAGGGAAGACTGGAAAATGGGAAGGGCGGAGAGGATAGCCTTCATCAAGACTAATTTCCCAGCCTTTGTAAGCCATTGGCCTCCCTAATAGGCTATTTTATTTTTTATCTTGCTGATTACTTCAGCCCACAAGGAGGAGGAGCTAGGACCCAAGGTTAATGGGAGACTGAGGTATTTGATCTTTTCCCATTTGTCAAACCCAGGGAATCCCAACATGCAGGCAATTCTGAGCATAGTTGGGTGATCAACATTCCATCCATACACAACTCTTTTTCTTTTATTTATTAGGGCTCCAGTGATTAAGCAGAACTATTAGAGAATTTCTTTGAAGACCTTTACAATCTTAACCAAGGCCCCTCCCAATAGGAGAGAGTCATTTGCAAAGAGGGCATGATTTATGGGATCAACACTTCTAGCAGCCTTGATCCCAGGGATAGCACCTGAATCCATTTCCGCTGTCAATTTTCTGCTCAGCGATTCTGCCAATAAAATAGATAGAAAGGGAGATAATGGGCAACCTTGGTGGAGCCCTCTGGAAGCTTGGAAAAAATCAGAAGGTCTGTCATTGACTAGGGGCACAATCCAAGGTCTATGAGTGCAAGCTTTTATCAAATTGATGAATTCAACACTGAAGCCAAATGAGAGAAGGATTTTATAGAGAAAAGAGAGTTTGACTCGGTTGAATGCATTGGACATATCCAACTTAATGAGAATGCCTTTTTCCTTCCGAGAATGGCTAGAGTGAAGGGCTTCTTGCACTTGGATCATGTTGTCTATGAGGTGCCTTCCTTTGACGAATCCACCCTGCAAGGGGGAGATTAGATTCCCCAACAAAGGTTTGAGTCGATTAACTAGAAGTTTGGCAAGAATCTTGTAAGAGGCGTTGTAGAGAGAGATGGGCTGGAACCTGTCAAAGGACTCTGGGTTAATTTCTTTAGGGTCTAAGGCAAGGAAGGTGGAGTTGGTATTCCCTCCCACTTTGGCTTTCTTTTGAAAGGTTTTTATCATTTTGAGGAGGTCATATTTTATAACATTCCAACACACCTTGTAAAAATGGATGGTGAAGCCATCCGACCCCGGAGCTTTATCTGACTGCGTTGACCATATAATTTCCTCTGTCTCTTTTTTCAGTGAAGGGTTTCATAAGACCAGCATTTACCTCTGCGGTGATAAGAGAGGGAATTTTAGACAAAAAATTAGCAGCAAGCTCATCATAGGAAGAATCTTCCTCTTGAAAAAGATTCTTGAAATGGGAAGTGGCTTCCTAATGAATTAAGGCCTATTCTTTGATGACAACCCCCTCACTGTTTGATATTTCTGAAATATGATTTTGGGAAAGGCGAGTTCTGCCTTGTCTATGAAAGAAAGATGTATTTCTGTCTCCATCTTTGAGCCAGAGGCTACAAAACTTAAGACGCCAATATTTCTCTTCCCGGTGAAAGGAGAGAAAAGAGTTGAACTGGGCAGTTTGTTCTGTGAGCAGTTGATCTTTGGTAATTTTGGTTCCTTCCATGCTTAGCTGAATCTCGGCAAGAGCCTGAACTGTCTTTTGTCTATTGCTCGTAGGGGTGAAGGGAGGTTTTTTTTTTTGCCCATGCTTTTAATGCAGACTTGGTTTGTTTAAGTCTCTACTCCCACACAAAGCTAGGGGATCCTTCAATAGTTTGCAACCAAGCATGGACCACTGTATTCAGGAAGTCTTCTCTCGATACCTAGAGAGGATTGAATCTGAAGGGAATTGTGCCCAGATCCTCCTCTTTCTCTCTCAACAACAAGATGAGATTATGATCAGAAGTTAGTTTGGGAAAAATTTTAGGGGATATTATGTGCTTTCCCTCCATGAAAGAGCTTTGGGCAAACCGGTCTAGACGGGCTGCTATATTGGCAGCACCAACTCTGTTATTGGTCCAAATATATCGACCTTTCTTGGGTTTATGGTCTAGGAGGTGCCAAGCAAGGATCAAAGACTCCAGCATGCCCAGATAGGGATCTTTACCCCACACTCCTCCTTTCTTCTCATTTGGTGCCATAGTAATTTTGAGATCCCCTACCAGAATGATATTTGAGGGGGAGTAGATTTCTAGGAAATCCGTTAGCGTATTCTAGCAATCCTTTTTTTCCATGAAGTTAACAGGAACATACAGATTAAAGAGGGCTAGAGAGGTCTTACTTGGGGGATGAAGTAGGTCTATGTAAATCTAATGTTGTGTAGCGAAGGAGCTTTTAAGCTGGAACCTGTCCTCCGACCATAAGGTAGCGAGGCCCCCTGAAGTTCCACGAGCACAGATTGCTTTTCCTGTGTTATTTTTCCATTTAGTTACGATTGTAGATAGAAGAGATTCCTCTTCTATCTTTGTCTCTTAGAGCAGTAGAATGTTTGAGGATTCCATTCTAGTTAGATTTTTGACTGCTTCAACTTTCAGTAGGTTTCCCAGACCCCTGCAATTCCAAGAGACAATCTACATTATTTATTGGAGAGATGAGGAGCAGACCATCCCTTTGGGAGATGGGTCCTTGTATTTCTACCTAAAGACATTTCAATTGTGGACTGAGAGCCCTACATCTTTAATCGCTCTGCCTCTTCCTCTTTGATCTCCTTTCGGGACTTCCTTCCTTCCTTTTTATTAGATGTTCAAGAGGTTCATCTTTGAAAGAACATGGGCTTTCTATTAGCTTTTTCTTTTTGATCACCTCTGCATAGGAGGGAGGGGAACTTGTAGCTGCTGGAGCCCCGTGGATTTCTTGATGGATTGCATATACACACGGGGTTGGTATGGCTTTTGCAAATTTTTCTTGAGGTCCTTCATTTGTTCCATCGTCTGTTACCTACTCCATATGTTGTTGCACCTCTCCTTCTTGTAAATCTGGCTGATCTTTTGGGGTATGAAGAGCAGCGAAGGGATTTGAGGAGGTTTTCACATTTGCTGCCACTTGGCCTTCTTATAAACTCATCCTAGCAGAGGGGCCTCTGTTCTCTAGATTCCCTCCTTTCTTTTTTGTTCTATAGTTCTGTTTTGTTGTGCCAGTTTTTTTTGACTTGTGTCCATTCTTCTCCCTTTTCCTTTTCAGAGTCTTCATTAGTTTTCTTCTTACAATTTTTAGCAAAGTGACCATAGCCGTGACAGAGTCGGCACTTGAAAGGAAGTTATTCATAGTCCAGTTCCTGAATATGAGACCAACCAGCTATTGTTAGTGTGATCGCCTCTGGTAGTCTTATCTCCAGGTCTACTTCAACACATATTCTGGCACACGAATATTGATCTCTCCTTTCAGCCCTGTCTATGTATTTACCTAATTTATTCTCGATTGTTTCCATTGATTCCGAGTTCCAACAGTGAAGGGGAAGATGGGGAAGCCTTACCCAGACTGGAATGACAAAAGGGGTGTCCTGAGCGGGATCAAAGTCCGAAGTCCACTTATTTAGGTAAAGCCCTTGGGGACCCATGAAATAAGGACTGTTTCTGAAGATGAGGTCTCGATCTTCTGTAGATTCGAAAACAAAGACATAATAACCTCTACCTACTAGATGATTTCGAATACCTTCGGAGACAAGAGGCCTCTAGTTTCGCTGGACCCATCCTTCAATAGCTTTCAGAGAGGGTCAGAGACCCGTAAATTGGCTGATGAGTCCTCTTTTTGCTAGATTCAACGTAATCCTGCACGGTTGGTCTGCTGGCAATTCGACAGTGGGGATGGAGTCTGATTTCTTAACGAACTTCTGTTGATTCAAGTTCAGTTTCCTTTTTCCACTAGAGGCTATCAATGTTTTGAAGGCTTTGATCTCAGGGGGGAGTGGAGGGGGACCCTCCCTGGCTTCCATGATGGCTGTATATATATCTATATAGCCATCATAAGCTATATATATAACCTTACTTGATAATATAAAATAGGAAAATTTTGATAATTTCCAGAATCATGGCATTCTACCAACTCCGTGTTAGAGTGCATATAAGCTATATATCTAACATTACTTGATAATATAAAATAGGCAAACTTTGATATTTTCCAGAATCATGGCATTCTACCAACTTCGTGTTAGAGTGCATATTGTGGCTTTGTTAGAATCTAATTTTTGGCGATCCATGCTAAGCAAGACCTTCCCTTCGGATTCCAAATGTCATAACATATTACTTATTTTTTGTATTCCATCTTGGAGCGTCAAACATATACTATTGTGATGAGGCTCGACTTCTACCATTTTCTGCTACATACAGTTTCCAGTAAACAAAAGAATCTTCATGAAATGTGTGTTTGGGGATTTGGGAAGAAGTGCTTCTCAGGAAGAAAAATAAGTTTATCATTAGTATCACTTCTTAAGTTCCAGTAGGTCATGTTGAAATTACCTAGGCCAAGTTGAAATCACATTGCATATTCCATTTAATCATAGCAAGTTGTGCCACATATGCTTAAGGGATGCATTCCAAAAATGTAACAATAGTATGTGTATTATTTAAGCATGAACCTTTGACACGTATCCCTCTTCCTCCAAGATTCATCTTTTAGGGGAGAACCTTTAACACATCCTTCTTCCACCAAGATTCATCTAGTAAGAGAGAATGTAGATTTCTTTTGATTTGACCTAAAGGCATTGAGGTACCAACCATTCAAAACCAAGGATTTGAGTTTTAGCAAAGACAAGTTTACTTTTAATATTTTGTTTTGTGTTTCTCATAGTTATTTTTGAAATATTTGAATAAGTAATTGAGTTGCTTGATTTTGGTGTTATTATCTCAATTGTGTGTTTACATGTCTATAAATTTGTAATGGATGAGATTGGATGGAATTTTATATTTTTTAGAAATTTCTTTTGGGGATTTTCAAAAGCTTCAGATTTCACAAATAGTAAAGATTGTTTTGCTTCTTAGAGTTGAAAAAGTTTCTCATAAAGATTGGTTCTCTTAAACATATGAGTTCTAGGTTTAATATTTTGTCACAATTATGTAGAATTATAGGGAACTTTGGCCTACCCAAAGTCCTTTTGGGGAGATTAACTCTTGCATATTTTGAATATTTATTTTTACTACCAAATATTAGGTTCCAAATGTCAAACCTTAAGGATATTTAAATTTGGAGTTTTGTTGGAGGTTGATTGAATGGCTAGACTAATTTGTGTTGACAAGTTGTTTGCAACAACTTGTTTTGTATAGGTGCATGTGTTGAAATGAGATTATTGACAAATTTGTGAAGCTTTTGTCATTGGTTATTTGAGTGCGTCTTAACACATTCTAATATCTAGTATTTCCTTCTTCCTCTCCAATAGTTTTTTTACTAATTCTAGTGTCTTTGGAGTTGACTGTGTACCATCGAGAATTATAATCATTGAATAATTACATTTTTCTAAAAGAAAATTATGAAAACATAGAATCTCCAAGGATGATGTTATTTATTCCAACCAAATGATACAGTGTAATGTCTACTATAGTCATTTCAAATTTTTGGTTAAGAAGTCAGAGAATTATTTTAATGGGTTTTCAATCTTAATTGCGTACCAAGGATATTTGTATCATACTACTCTTAGGGGATGCAATTTTTGGGACATAATTGGATTTGGTTGTGTAGATGGTCATATGTATCTTCAAATTGTTGTTAATGTTTGTTCAACACTTTCTTGTTTTATAAAACGTAGAGTCTATAGTTAAATTTTAAGAATTTATTCTCATATTTTACCAAATGGCATGGATGATTTGTATTTATAATTGGGTTTGTACTTATAAAATTACAGTGAATAAAATATAATAAATTGATTTCCTTAAATTGGTTCGTGAATTTTGACATTATTGTAGAAATTTTCTAACACATATAAAGAATATTAATAGTTTAAGAGAATATCAATGTAAAATAGAATACCATTATAGGGATATGCAATTTTAGTGAATAACTTGTAATTATGAACATCATAGAGATAACAACCACAAGCTAGAGATGGCCTACATGAATTGATATTGAAGCTACCTATTCTTGCAAATTTGGAAGAGTCAATCTGAGTACATATGATGGATGAGAGGAATAGATCTGCGATGTAAAGCAAATTAAATAAAGCACTTTGTTGAGGAAAGTAATGGAGGATTTTATTGAAGTTTCACGATTGATTATTTAATACTCTACCATATGCTATTCTTAGATTGACTCCACCAAATTTACAAGAAAAGTAGTCACCACTCTTTCCTTAACATTCTCTAAATATATGATAGAACAAAGCTATAGACATGACTTATTCTTTAAATATGTGGCAAAAAGCTTTAGAAGGGTGCTACGATATAAAAATTCATTTCATGGATTTTTTTTACTATATTTAGTTCATTATATTTATATAAGAATGAGTTAAATTCTAAATTCAAGTAATTAGTAACATTTGGTAAAATGTCAAGATGTTTTCTGGGCACTCTGCATTCTTATCTAGGATTTGATTTAGGGTTTGAAGTTGGTAATCATGGCAGGTCGTGGAGGAGAGAGTTTTGCTCCCTCCTACAATCACATAATTGCGAACAGCAACAAGGAAACTGATCTGCATCACTTCAAGAAACCAACAGAGGGGATCACTGAGGACACTAACATAGGAAAAATCAGATCTCACGAACAAAGAGCAAATCATGAGGAAGATAGCAGGGAGAAGACGAAAAAGGGCAGCAGTCAGAAAGCTGCACATTTGAGGGCGGCAAGGGGTTGCAAACCCAAATCAACCATCACTCCCTGGGGCGTTTTAAGTGACCCAGCGCTACAGGTGCACAAAGATCAAATGGCGGAACACGTGTTCATATGCAAATTTATGGGGGCTTGGCTGACGGAGAAGGCCTGACATGCATGGATAAGGTACCACAGGAAACTGAAAGGAGAAATAATTCTTCACCTTGGATCCAAGGGTTTCTTCACGGTGGTGTTCATAAGCTTAGAAGATAAAGACAGAGTGTTTGGGGGAGGACCCTATTTTTATGTTGCTGCAGGCTTGTACATGCGACCATGGGTGATGAACTTTGTCCTAGAATGAGAAACGTTCACTTCAGTACTGGTATGGATAAGAATTTACTCCCTTCCTTTAGATTCTTGGCTGCCGGAGTCTCTAAAGGCTATTGGCAATAAAATAGGGCATTTTATAAAGACATCAGATGCAACATTAAGAGGAAAATACATTTCCTTCACCCGGATCTCTGTGGAAATGGACCTATCTAGGGCACTCCCAAACGAGATCATTTTAGAAGTTTATGATGAGGAATGGGTGTAGGCAGTGGACTATGAGCATGTCCCATTTAGGTGCTGCAAGTGCCATGAACATGGGCACCTATACAGAGATTGCTCGGTAAACAAACTGGAAAGCAACAAAAAAACCACCACAAGCAAAGATCCCGAGGGTTTCACTAAGGTGGGGGGTAAGAGGAAAGGAGGAAAGCGACACCAAAAGAAAATCAATGAGGATGGACAACTGAGCCATAATAGTTTCAAAATATTAGAAGAAGAAATTGGAAACAACGGGGAAAACCAGAAACCAGAGACTAAGACCAATGAGAAGGATAGGGATACTAGCATGGAGGACATACCAGAGAACAACCAGCACAGGATGAGCTACCGAGCATTGTGGAGCTCAGCAGGGACCATGAGATGACCCCAAGTGAGGCGGGAATGGAGGATCATGAACTACATGAGATTATTGAGAAGGAAAACTTGGATCTAGAAAAGTTTCTGGAGTAGGGTATTACCAAAGGAGTTGACTCCCTGCCAAAAGAGGAGTTTGATAGGGTTCAACAACTCTTCCTATGGAGATCCCAATTGAAAATCTCTGGGGTCAAAAGAAACCATGACAGCGAAGAAAATAGAGGGATGAAGATAATGAAGGAAACACAGGGGCACTCTTCCAAGAACCTGGATAGGAAAAGAGGAAGGAAAAGATAGAATGAGCTGCTGACAGAATGTGGAAAACTCATGATCAACTCAGGTATGATGAAAGATCTCACCAGTTACTCTTTTACAAACCTTTCTTAATGAGGTTTACAACCTGGAATATTAGGGGCCTAGGAAGTAAAATGAAACAAAGAAATATCAACAATAGAATAAAAGAAGGAAAACTAGACATGGTTTTCATTCAAGAAACAAAATGCTCGATGGATAAAATCAGAGAAATACATAGAAAATGGTTGATCAGGTATGAGTATCTAGAGGTTAAGGCAGACAACTTGGAAAGAGGGATTCTTATGCTCTGGGATCCCCAAAAACTTGGAATCCTAGATGCGGAAGCGTCTAGGAACTATCTTTCACTGGTAATACAACCTGTGGGTGATAAGGAGAGTTACATGATTACAAATGTCTATGGTCCTCAAAAAATAGAAGACAAACTCAAGCTTCTCACTTTCCTTGAGGATCTAAGAGAGAGATATCCTGATATGCCCTGGATTCTGGCAGGGGATTTCAATATGATCAAATCTCTTACAGAGAGAAAAGGGGGTACCAAAACACTAGGCAGAGACTCCATTTCCTTCCAGAACTTCATAAATAACATGAGATTAGTGGATGCTGAAACTGTAGGTTTTAACCCCGTACAGAAATTACCTGCATATGAATTCTAAATCACAAGAAAATAAAAATGCGAGAGCATAACCCATAAAACACATATACACAGAGATTTTCCACTGGA
>APFE030015386.1:100314-139818 GCA_000404065.3 Pinus taeda | reverse complement strand
TACTTTTCCACGACCAATGATTCTAGCCTTCCTATCATCTCCTAAGAAGACATCACCACCATCGTATTTCTCAAACTCGCAGAACCACTCTCTATGGGGAGTGAAGTGAAAGGATGCACCTGAGTCAATCAACCATGCCTCATGATCTACATGTGTACTTGAAGAAGCCGAGTACACATCCCCACCTTCATCTGAGGTGGTTTTCGGCCCCTCTGCAGAAGGAGCATCATCAAATCCCTTTCCTTTATCAGGGAGCTTTAGATTTACACGCCCTTTTGAGTTGCCTTCCTTTCCACATTTCCAGCACACCAACTTTGTAGGTTTTCCTGGAGATTTAGATCTCCCTCTAGATTTAGATCTCCCACTCGATGACTTATTTTTGTTTCTGTTCTGGGACCGTCCTCGTACAGACAAGGCATCACCATTCTGGTTGTCCATATTTTTTTGTCTCATCCCCTCCGTCAGCAAAGGCTAAGACTATTTCATCAAACTGCAAAGCAGTTGCATTGCTACCTATTGCAATAACCAGACTATCCCACGAATCTGGTAGAGAACACAACAAACTGATGCACTTATCTTCATCTGAAATTTTAATATCAACAGATGATAACTGACTTACCACAGTTTTAAATGCATTCAGATGCTCTGTCACTGAGTCTCCATCTTTCATCCTCAGGTTATATAGCTTTTTCCGCAGGAAACAGTTTATTCACCAGAGACTTAGATTGGTACAAAGTCACCTAACTTGTCCCACAGAGCCTTCGCCGTAGCTTCCCCTGATACATTCAGCAATACTGAATCTGAGACCCCCAATCGTATTGTGCTCTTTGCCTTCCGATCCAACTTCTTCCATTCTTCATCGGTCACTCCCGTTGGTTTAGTACCCGGATCTACCGCGATCCACTGATCTTTATCCACCAACAGATCCTCCATCTTGAGTTTCCACAACTCAAAAACTCTGACCATTGAACTTCTCAATCTCTATCTTTCCGTTGCTCGCCATCTTCTTTCACCACCAGAATCGATCTCGCAGATCTCCCACTGGAACAGGGTCTACCACAGGCCCGGAGCAGTAACCTCAGAACAAAGGCGGTCCTGAAGGCCAAAACAGGCTCTGATACCAATGTAGGTTAACCCCGACAGAAATTACCTGCATACGAATTCTAAATCACAAGAAAATAAAAAATGCGAGAGCATAACCCATAAAACACATATACACAGAGATTCCCACTGGATCTCAAAACCGAGACTACCAGCTTGATTTTTCATTATATTCCTTTCAATGTTACAATACATATTTATACATGCCGAAGCATCCAATACCATGGACCGAAAACCATCGCATCCAAATCTATGGACCGAAAAACCATAGGTAGGTTCGCCCAACCTAATATAGGGTCCAAATTTTTTTTTTTCAGGGCGCTGCCCCGAACCCCGTAGAGGGGGGCTCCGCCCCCCTCAAACCCCCCAGATAGGGTGGGCTGCCGCCCCCCCTGTGATCCCCCCGCTGCACAATCGGCGCGGCAAAGGGGGGTTCGCCCCCCTTTACCCCGGTTCACTACGTAGGTTAGTCGTGGAAAGAATATAACACAACCCAACAGAAACAATAAATGGCACCTTCACCTGGAACAACAAGAGAGGAGGGGCTTCTCAAGTTGCCTCTAAACTAGACAGATTCATGATCTCAAAGGACCTATTTCTCATAGGCCTTGACATATCAGCTTTAATCCTTCCTTTTGGAGGCTCAGACCACTGGCCATTCCAATTTGAAGCCACTTTTATGGGCACACAGAGGAACAGACCTTTCAGGTTTGAAAATGGCTGGCTTTCTCACCCCGACTTCACCAACAATATTGATAAATGGTGGATGGAAGAGTTTCCCTTTCAAGGCACCAAAATGTTCATGCTACAACAAAGAATAAACACATCAAAGTCAAACTCAAAGATTGGAACAAAAAATAGTTTGGTAACATTTTCAAAGCCAAAAAGGAAGTTGAACATAAACTTCAGGTGATTAACCAACTTATGATCACAGATGGCTTTAACGAGGAAAGGAAATCTTAAGCAGATGCTCTTCAGAAGGCATGGGATGACAGGTGCAGGCAAGAGGATATTTTCTGGAGATAGAAATCGAGAGTACAGTGGATTAAAGAAGGGGAAAGAAACACAAAGTTTTTTCACAAGTCAACTTTGAGTCACAGGTCACACAACAGAATTCTAAAACAAATTCTCAAGGGAAAGAGCTCGTCACCCACAAAGAAATGGAGTCTGTCCTTGTACAACACTTCCTTAGCATTGCAAAGGAGCCTCTCTTAGACAAGTCATAGTTCATTAAAAAATTCACAAGGTACATTCGCAAGCTTGTCACAAGGGAAGACAATCATAATCTCAATATGAGAGTATCCGAAGATGAGGCCAGTGAAGTTATCAACGAGATGCAAAATGGGAAAGCTCCTGGCCCAGATGGTTTTAATGTGGACTTTTTCAAATCATGCTGGAAAACAGTCAAACAAGACAGCCTTGAGGTAGTGGAAGACTTAAGAAGATCCAGATTGGTCCTGAAGGATCTCAATGCCTCTTTCATAGCTTTGATTCCAAAGTAGGAGAAATCCATCACATCAGATAGATTCAGACCCATAGCTTTATGTAATGTGGTGTACAAAATTATTTCAAAAGTGATTGCTAACAGACTCAAGCCCCTTCTTCCATCTCTCATCTCAAAGGAGAAAACTGGTTATGTGGAAGGAAGACAGATTCTCAACAATATCATACAAGCTCATGAGATGGTACAGTCTCTAAAAAGCAACAAGCAAGTTGGTGCGATCATACAACTCGACCTAGCGAAAGCTTATGACAAGCTAAGCTGGTCTTACATCAGGGTAGTGTTGAAAGCTTATGGTTTTGACCATAATTGGATCAGATGGGTTATGGCCCTTGCATCCACGTCCAGTTTCCCAGTCCTGTTTAATGGTTCGCCCTCAAGAAACTTCATGCCTTCTAGGGGAATAAGACAAGGAGATCCGCTCTCCCCCTTCCTCTTTGTGCTCATGATGGAAGGGCTAGGCAGAGCGATAAAAATGGAAAGTATTGAGGGAAGAATCAAGGGTTTGAAACTCACCATAGATGGGGCAACCTCAACTCACCAACAATTTGTGGATGACACTATGCTGTAGGGCATTCCCATAGTCAAGGAAGCCAAATCTTTAAAAAAATCTTGAATGACTTTGCTATGGCCGCTGGTACAGAGGTAAGCCTTGAGAAATCAAAATTTTTCTTTTTTAACACTGACATTGCTATTCAGAGAAATCTTACCAGAATTCTAGAGTTCCAAATGGATCAGTTACCCTCTAAGTACCCGGGAATGCCCCTTACAGACAAACCTCTAAGCAGGGGAGTGTGGGAGCCGGTCATTAACAAACTTCAAGATAAGGTTAGGAAATGGACATGCAGATTGCTAAATTTAGCAGGGCACCTTATGCTCACAAAAGCTATCGTACAAGCCATACCCATTTTCATAATGTCTACTCTTCTTGTTCCTAAAGGAGTTTTACAACAGATTAGGAACATTCAAAGAGATTTTCTTTGGGGCAAAGGGGAAGAGAAAAAGAAGTGGGCTTTGGTAGCTTGGGATAAGCTTTGCAAACCTAAGGCCCATGGAGGTTTGGGGCTTCATGACCCCGAAACCCTCAACAAAGTTTCAGGTGCAAAGCTTTGGTGGAGGTGGCTCAAGGAATTGACAACACCATGGGCCAAGCTTTGGAAACAGAAATATGCAAGAAATTGGCAGGAAAGGGATCATATTCGAATGTCTGGCTTATCAAGGGCTCCCACATTTGGAATCTTGCTTGGAAAAATAGAGGCATTGTCCAGTAGCACAACTTCTGGGAGATTCGAGATGGGAACCTGGCAAGATTCTGGGAGGACAACTGGCAACAAGAACCAAACCTGTTTAGGGAAGAACTAACTGATCTCAAGAATGACACCGAAAACAAAGGTTTATGCATGGTAAGTGACTTCTGGGAGCAGGTAAGGAACAATGGAAAATGGAGAATATGGAAGGATCTAGGCTATAGAGAAGATAGCCCTTTGAAAGCTCAGGCAAACTCTCTTGCTTTGGACTTGGAACAAAGGAAGATTTTGGTTTCATCCTCACCTGACCAACTAAAATGGGGAAGAAACACAAAAGGTAACTTTAACCTAAAAGAAGCCAAACGAATAGCCTTAGGGTTCAATTATCAAAACCCTAATAAGGAATGGAAGAACCTCTGGCAGAACCCGCATTAGATGAAGATAAAGCTGTTCATTTGGTGAGTTCAACATAAGAAAATTCTAACGTGGGAAAATCTTCTGAAGAAATGTTTTGTTGGCCCATCCAAATGCTATCTGTGTGGTACACAAGAGGAGACGATGGAACACTTACTCAACCTTTTCCCCTTCACTTCAACATTGTGGGATTGGGTGGCCTCAGTCTTCAGGAAATCTGACAGAGATGGCTTCATTATTACCAACACTTTGAGAAATTGGAGAAGGAACTTCTCAGGCAATGAGATCATCAACAACGCTTGGACTCTGGTTCTAGGCTTCGTAACCTGGGACGTCTAGAAAGAACGCAATGGCAGGATTTTCAAGGGAAAAACTGGCTCAACCCAGAATACTATTGCACATATATTAAGACAGCTCAAAGGCACTGTTGGTGCCATGTTAGGGAGAACTCCTGAGAGCATGAATCTATCCCAGGACACTCGTATACTGCTGCAGTTGGGTCTCCACTGACTAGTTCCCCAGAGCATACACAAGGATGTGAGCCAGATAAATTTTGGTAAAGACTTTTGGCAACCTCCTCCTCATGGTTTCTTGAAAATTAACATAGATGGATCCTCTAAAGGTAACCCAGGGAGGGCTGGTTTTGGCAGGGTCATCGGAGATGAGAAGGGGTGCATAAAGGACATCTTTTATAGTCATCTGGGAACTGCCACAAATAACATGGCAGAGCTCATGGCCTTAGAGCAATGCCTGGAAATACTAATTGAGTCAAATTCTCATAATTTCATCATTGAAGCAGACTCAAAATTGGTTATTAATGTGGTCAAGAAGATCTGCAATGGAAAATCACATGGAAAAGTATCAAAACATTGACGACTTTTGCACGTATTTCAACGTATTCATTTCCACGTACAAACCCTAACAAAGACCAGCTTTGTTCATGTGCGAAGAAAAGCCAATATGCTAGCTGATCATCTGGCAAATGAAGGAGTGTTTTGCAAAGAAATTTATAGCAGGTATACATGGGACTCGACACCCTTGGGGAAATTGCATGAGGATTGTCAAAGATAGGTGGACAAAGACATGGAAAACCTCCAAATTATTAGGACTGAACAAGAACGAAGATTGGTGTAAGCAGGAAAAAATGGAAGTGTAAGTCATTTTTAACCGTTAATTTCCAAAAAGCAAAGAAGAAAAGGAAAAAAGGGAGAAGATAAATGCTTAAGGCAGAGCTTTCCATAGGAGAGAGGCACTTGGTAAATAGAAGGCCTCTTTGTAGGTCATCAACCACAGATCTTTACAACCTGTGTAATCTAACGACCATCGGGTGAAAAAGCAATCGAAGGTTAACCACCAAAGCAGACTCGATGCTCTTTATTCTAACATTTTATAATCCTCACTGGGTTCGAAAATGAAATTATAGACCCTGCAGGTTTCTGCTCCAATATCTTGGAGAATCATCATATCACAATTGTCAAGTTCTACAAGTAATCAGAACTTAAATTTCAAAATGGACCCGAACTTTTTAAACCAATGGTTCACAATAATTTCGGGTTCGTAAACCGGTTAAAAGGGATGCATTTTGCTGAGACGAGAGTGTCTGTGATCGTCGGATCTCACGAGATCTTAGATGGTTTTGGGTTTGTTTTGGGTTATGTATTTTGTTACCCTTCATATGGCTAGCCCTTGTTGATCCCTACATTGTAAAGCCATGTAACATATGTAATCTTTCTTGTGGTTAATAGAAGGCTCCACTCTTATTTGACCAAAAAAAAAACATTTGGTAAAACAAGAGATAAAGCTTTGAAGGAATTAATTGTAGCTGTTTTACAATGTTGGTGAACAAGTGAGAATTGGAGGTTGTAAGATATTATCATTTGAACAAACAAATTAGTATTCCTATTTACAATTTCATTTCCCACCAAACTATTTCTTTGAAGATTAAGAGAAATATGTTATTATAGAGATGTTATTGGGATTGAAAAAAAATTGAAACAAGTTTTCAACTCTTGAATGATAAAGTGAAAGAAATGTAATAGGTGTTATGCTACAAGGCTTGGGTGGAGTGGTAAATCCACCTTTAGAGATGATGTGTTTTTGTTTTGTTTTGTTTTGTTTGTTTTGTTTTGTTTTGTTTTTTTGTTTTGTTTTGTTTTTTTGTTTTGTTTTATTTTTTTTGTTTTGTTATGTTTTGTTTTGTTTTGTTTTGTTTTTTGTTTTTGTTTTTGTTTTTGTTTTTGTTTTGTTTTTTGTTTTTGTTTTTGTTTTTGTTTTGTTTTTTGTTTTTGTTTTTGTTTTTGTTTTTGTTTTTGTTTTTGTTTGTTTTATTTTTGTTTGTTTGTTTGTTTTTTTGTTTGCTTTTGTTTGTTTGTTTGTTTGTTTTTTTTGTTTTTTTGCAGTTTTTGGTGGAAAGATGTAAATTTTTAATGATTTGGGTGTTTTAGGATAATGCACATGAAGTTGTTGTAGTGAACTCAACAATTTTAAATATTTTTGTAAGCCTTTTACTCCATTATAAATCTAAATTGAAGTCTCTTAAGAATTGAAACTTTGAAATCGATTTTGGTAACATAACTAAGATTAATTATGTTTGAGATAAGATAAGATAAGATAAATGTATTAAATTTTAATGTCCAACTGATGACCATAAACTAGGTTAATGGGACTATGATAAGCATGTTCGGGTAAACATGGTATTCCATACATGACGAAAACCTTCAATAACCACTTAAAGAACGAAATGAAAGATCACAACACAGATAATTTTACATGGTTAAAACCATTTGAGTGGGAAATAGTCCATGGCCCCAACCAATGCGGCCAATTGAGGCAATTTTATGAATGCAAAAGAAAATATTTTACATAAGAGAGTTGAGTTCTGACAATTGATTATTAGCGATGACCCTTTGTCGCTCCTTTAAATAGAGATCATAGACAAATTGAGTGCTAAACCATAAATCAATACCTGCTGGAATCAAGGAGAATATGAGTCAATGAATCTATCTATGTTTAGAACATATCGTGATCGTTTGATTACAATGAAACTAATGCATACTAAAGAAACACACTAATAAACACACTTTTACCTAATCGACACATTAGAATAAGTTGGACTTAATTAACTCCTAAGTGTCTAAATATCCCAACATCCCCTTTTAAGAACACTTGGGATAGGATTGAAGGATTTATAAAGGTGACATGATAGGAGAAGGAAGGAGGCATTAGAGCCTATCACCCCTTCATGAAAACTTCCTGAAGTTCTAACATAGATTGAAGTTCAGAAAACTTCACTTCTATAAGATACTTTGTGAAAATGTTTGCAACTTGATCATCTATGGGAAAAAAGTGCACTTCAATATCTCAATCATGAATGAGTTTTCTGGTGAAGTGCGTTTGTAGATCATTGTCTTTTATGTGCTCATGCTAAATCGAATCTTTGTTGAGCTTGATGGCACTCTTGTTTTCACACTAGAGGGTGGTCAAATGTTTCTTTTGGAATCCAAACTCTAAAAGGATCCATTGAAGCCACAAGACTTCTTCACTTGCATTAATCGCTGCTTGATATTCTGCTTATACTAAAGAAAGAGAAACAACCTGTTGCCCTTTACAAGCCCAAGTTACACGTATGGAACCAAGACTGAAAACATAACCTGCAGTGTAATTCCTATCATTACGGTTGCCAACGCAATCCGAACCAGTGAAACTAACCAACAAAGGAGTCCCCTTGGACTATAATGTATCCCAAATTGAACTGTACCCCAAATATATTGCAGTGTCCTTTTTCTACTTTCCAATGACTTTCGTTGTTTGGGTAAATAGGGAAATTCCATAAAAAATGAAGTTATGAACAACTTCTATAACCACTTACACAAGTAGGTCAAATATCACCTCATGTGGTTAAAACTATCTAAAGAGGGAAATAGTCCATGGCCCTAGCCACCACGACCACTTGAGGCAATTTTATTAATGCAAAAAAATATATATTTTGTATAAGAGAGTTCTCACAATCGATCATCGACCATGATCCTCCACGCCCTTTAAATAAATACCATGGATGAATCAATTTTTTAGCCATGGATCAATAATTGTTAATATCGAGGACAATATGAGCGGTTGTATCACTCTATGTCTAGAACATATCATGATTGTTGGATTACAATGCAACTAATGTAAGCTAAAAAAACACACTAAGAAACACACTTTTACCTAATAGGAACATTAGACCAAGTTGATCTTAAGTAACTCCTAAGTGTCTAAATATGTTAACAAGGTATAATGATGTCAGTACAAAGCAAGAGTTCTAAAGTGGTTCTTATATAATACAAAAAATGAAATTTAGTTAGTTTGAAGTCCTTAGATTGCGATGTTTCTTGGTAGTTTGACATATTTGTGACAAAACTAAAATACAAGAGTCTAATATGTTTAAGAAGGGAACCAAGTGGTATATGGGTCTCTTTTAGTTGTAAGAATCAAATCACTCTTGATGTTTATGGTTCCTTGAGCTCTCAAAGATCCTTACCATAAACTTTCAAAGCACATGAGTAAAACATTCTAGCCAATGTCATGTGTTTCAGATTTGATGACATCTACAATCAGAATTGTATGAATCATACCATAACCCAACAACTTTAGTTATGAATAAAACATTGCTTTAAATAGCTTAAACTATTTCAAGGAATTTGAGAGGATAAATGACATATGGAAAATTTGAAGTAGACTTGCCTTAATCATTGGGCCTATTTGGTTGGTAACTCAAGCATTTCACCTTTTCATGTGAAAACATCAAATGAAAGATGGAGAGTACATAAATTTTATGTCTTGATGAATCAAAGTTAGTTTCAGTTTGTTCATTCAAGCAATTGTAAAATTTCAAGGAAAATCTACATGTTATCAGAGCTAAGACAACGTAAAGACCAACACCAAGAAGTTTAATTTTGTGAAGAAAAAAGATTAGATTTGTGAAGAGTAGTTCTTTGGACAAGGAGGATGGCATACCAAGGACTGAGTGCAGATCATTGTTTAGATAGAGCACCAAACTTCTCCTCAAGGAAGGAAATTATCACAATAGTGTTGGAGGATAATGTCGTGGGAGAGTTTATCGAGTATCAAATATTTCCACCTCAATATCCCCAATAGTTGGCCCAACACACTAAGAATGATATCAAGGCAAACACGATTATTCTAGAGGGTGTCAAAGATCATATTATTCCTCATCTCTATGAGAATAAGACAACATATGAGATGTTCAAATCCATCTTGGATCTATTTCAGGGTACCAGTGATGCCGAGAAGTTAGTTCTCAAGGAGAATCTAAGGAGAATTAGGATGAGCAAAGGAGAGCTTCCGTCTCATATCTTTCAAGGTTCACTCAGGTTCAATATGAGTTAGGTGGTGTGGGTGCCACTATACCAAACAGTGACTTCATGAGCTTTTCTCTACTAGGACTTCATAAGTCTTGGTATGGTTTCTTGGATGTTGTCAGTGGCCGAGAGAATTTTCTTGGTTAGGAAAGGTTATTGACTAACTGCATTCAAGAAGAGATTCAGAGAGGTTTCAGTGATGGTAGATCAACAAAGATAGAGGACGGGGAAAATTTTTCTCTTATAGGCAAAGCCAAGGGTAAGAAAGGAAAAGGGAAAGTCAAGTCCATTTAGAAGGGCGAGAAGAAGAATAATTATTTGAGTAAGATCAAGTTCTTCTATTGCCATGAGTTTGGGCACTATGCTACTAAGTGTCGTAATTAGAAGAAGCGATCCAACAAGGATCATGTGGTTGCATTAGCTGAGGTAGATGGCTTTACTTCTCAGTTTGAGAAATATTTCTCATTGATAGCTTGCATGGAAAGTTTAGTAGGCAACGACAAGTGGTATATTGATTCCAGAGCATCCTTCCACATGAATGAGAAAAAGGAGTATTTCAACCAGCTGAAGGAGAAGGACATATAGTTTTAGAACGAGTTAGGAGATGATGTCAAGTACACATCTAGGGAGTTCAGGAGCCCTCTCCATCTCAATTATGTCCTATATGTTCTAGGCTTGAGGAAGAACCTTGTTTTAGTAGCTACCCTTGAAGACAAGGGATATGATGTCATCTTTAGTAGAGGTAAGGCATACCTCAAGCACCTAGCTTCTGAAGTAATGAACCAGATAGGTGTGAGGGTGAAGAACCTTTACAGGTTGCAGGTTGAGACACGTACAACCTTGAGCAGCAAGGGAAGTTGTGAGTAGAGTAGAGATACTGGATAACTTTGGCACAAGCACATGATTCACTTGCATCATGGGGAGTTGAAGATTCTTTAGGAGATAGCCACAAGATGACCAACATGTAGTTTTGACAGGGGTAGTGGACACTAATCCTTTTAGTTATAAGGAGGCAGATTCTCAATAGGTTTGGCGGGGTGCCCTAGTGGAGGAATATTCCTCCATCACAAAGAATGATGTGTGGGAGATTATGCCACAACTTGAGGGAAAATCAGTAGTAGGCTCACACTGGGTGTACAAGATGAAGCATGGTGCAGATGGGAGTGTGGAGAAGTACAAATTGAGGGCATAGACTATGATGAGACCTTTGCCCCAGTAGCACAATATTCATCCACCGGGATGGTTCTGCGACTTGCAACACAAATGGGGTGGAAGATCCACTAGATTGACATGAAGACAACATTCCTCAAAATAGTGGTTGAGGAGGATATTTATATGGAGAAACTAGAGGGGTTTGAGAAGCTCAACAGAGACACACGTGTGCAGGATGAAGAGAGCTCTTTATGGGCTCAAGTAGGATCCGAGAGCATGATACACACATATTGATAGCTACCTTCGAGGATTGGGCTTCATTAAGAGTGAGGTGGATGCCAACTTGTACTACATCATGGTTGGAGGTATTCTGCTCATTTTAGTGCTCTATGTTGACGACCTTATATTGACTGGAGGAGAAAGTTTAATTGCAAGGAGGACCTTGCAATGGAGTTCAAAATGAAGGATATGGGGCTTATGCACTATTTCCTTTTCTTGGAGGTTTGACAAGATGATGGTGAGATATTAGTGGGACAAGGGAAGTACACTACAAAGATTCTACAAAGATTTCATATGCAGGATATCAGGCTCATGGCCATGCCTCTAGTCACAAACTGGAGGAAGATGGATGCTAGTAGAGTAGAGCTAGTGGATGCTACAATATACAAGGAACTCATTGGGTCGTTGATCTACTTGGTCAACACACACAACCTGATATTTGAGTCAGTTCATGATGGAACTGACCAGAGTTCACTTGGTTGCTGTGAAGCATGTTTTAAGGTATCTCAGAGGCACAACAAATGATGGATTGTGGTACAGACATGTTGATGGAGTGAGGCTTGAGTGCTTCACACATGAATATTGGGTAGGGTACTCCACAGATTGGAAGAGTACTTTAGGTGGTGTCTTTATCATTGGGTCAAAAGTTGTTTCCTCGAGCAATAAGACGCAGAGTTTAGTTGTACGCAGTTCAACAAAGGACGAGTACATGGTTTTCAGTGTGGCAACATGCAAGGCTATTTGGATGAGGAAGTTTCTTATGAGAATTTTTAAATAGGGGATGGAGCCTATTGTGATAATTAGAGTTGCATTAAACTCTGTGAGAACCAAATGTTTCATGATCACTTAAAGCATATCAAGATCAATTAACATCATCTCAGAGATTGTGTGTAGAAAGGGATAGTGAAGCTACCTGGCATTCAAACAGAGGAGTAGACAACAAATTTATTGACCAAGGCATTAGCAAGAAGAAGTTTTGTTCATTTTAGAGATAAGTTGGAGCTATACAAAATCCATTCCTTGCTAAGAGGGAGTGTTGAAAATATTAGCGAGAGAAGGTATTCTTGACTTGTGCCTTAGTTAAGAAAAACAACGATCACTACTTTCTTTAGATTGCACGATTTTGGGGTGATAGGATGAGTTCATGGAGAAATTTAATTCGTGCACATAGTTGGAGGCTCAGTTATGTGGTTCTCCAAGTTCGAATTCTAATTTAGAATAGGATGAGTTGGAGAGCTTTAGTCTTGATTGAAGCAAGGACATGTTACACTAGTAGTTAACTTAGTTAAAAAGTCAAACTTCACTTGTGTTTTAAATTCGCACTTGCCAAATATAGCATGGTCTAATTAATTAAAAGGAGGATGAAGGAACATCATTGTATCATTATATTTTGCACGTGTTTGTGTGCTGATAGCTTTTTGCTAGGATATCATATCAAGGAGGAGCCTATACACATATTTGTTGAGAGAATTTCTTTGTAGGTTTATGCTAGAATTAAGGAGAAAATTCCTAAGGAGTAGGAGCCTATTCTATGATAGGAAATAGAAGATTTCCATAGCTAGGAAATAGGGAAAAATTGCACAAGGAAAGAGGAGTTGGTTTAGGGTTTCTTGCAAGGAATTTCAATCTTAGAGTAAACAATGAGAATAGTGAGTTTTCTATTGAAACATATTGCCTTCTAAAGAGATATAATTGCTCAATTCTATCAATAAAATTATACAACAAAGAGAGGGTTTTCCCAGTTGGGTTCCATCGAAAAATTTATTGTGTTATTGTGTGACTGTGCTTCTTTATATCTATTTCTATTCCGTTGCTTATTTAGAGTAGAGAAATTTCGTGTCTTCGTGAATCAAAGTTAGTTTAAGTTTGTTCATTCAAGCAGTTGCAAAATTTCAAGGAAAATCTACATTAGAGACAAAACCATTAGGACAGGGTAACAAAATATAATATTCCTTATGAAGAACTTCTCAAGAAATATTTGCTTGTTAAAGTTACCAAATACTTCACTATACATTATTACATTGCTTACATATTTTTTTATATAGTAGTATCTTCCTCCTAAGAACATTCTAGTAGGTGGAAGCTCATAGTAAGCCTTCTTACATTCATTGTGTTCACAGTACTACATATGCCTTATTTATTGGAAATGACCTCCATACATAACAATACGTAACTGCATATTTATTATTATTCCCTTTAGGTACCTCCCTAGGTATAGTACATTTCATTCCCCTTTACATGCTTCGCTTTTGAAACATGGGAAGAAAATACACAATATGATTTGCAAAGGAATATAGCCAACTTGTTCCAAGCACAAGCATCTATCCATATTGGTGAAATATCAACATGATTTCTCAGTGCTTCCTTTCCACCTTGATCCCAATTCTTATTTTTCCTTACTGTGCTACTATGATATTTCCATGCATTATTCTAATGCCTCCATGTGCCTCTCAAACAGTGTCCTTTTTGGTGCCATGTTGGTCCATAACATATTTGTTAATACTCATGACTTTGTCTTGATGACTTTTGTTGTTTTAGGTGGTATGGATTGCAATATAGTATATACCTCAGCTCTCAGTTTGTTGAGTTTGTATTCTTTAACATGGTATTCCTTTGAGTCATGTAGCTCCTTCACTTCTTCTTTAGGCCCTTCCTAGAGATTTTCTTCATATGCTTTTGTAGGCTATACTTTTGATGCATCCTTAGACTCTACAATTATTCTTCTTGCAAGAAATTTTGTAGGTGCTTCTGTGGGCCCTTCTTTCTTGCTAAGGCATATTCTTTAGTGTAATTTTCTTTTCCTTGTACCAAATTTTCATAAAATTCTTTTCCACATTGATATTAATTGCACCAATTGATTCCATCCAAGGATATCCAAGAATAACATCCACATCATTTATATCTATCACATAAAAATTACAATGTAATGCATATTTATCCATGGCGAGTTTCAAATCTTTAAAAACTTGAATAGTCTCCACATCAACTTATGTGCTTTGAATATGATTTCGAGGAACTTGCAAACTATTAACCAATTAAATATTGATGAAATTATATTGACAACTAGGGTTAATAGAAACAACAACATTTTCCTTATGAATATGTCGATGAAATTGTAAGATAGGGTTTCCACATGAAAATAAACCCTTGGTTATTTCTTTATTTTTACTCTTGCATGGTTTTTTATTTGCATCATTAAAAAGTGCCTTCATCCTAGAAAAGTCCAATGATTGCCACCAAATGAGAGCATTATCCTTTAAATTTACATAAAGAGTTGTTTTCCAAAATGAAGTTTACTAAATTGACTTATCCATTTTATGTATTATTTAATGCTAGGACAACCATCATCTTTTCTTGTAAAATACATCTTGCCTTGAAAACATCAAAAACAAAATTAGGGTTTTAAAGAAAATCATCTATTTTTCAATGGCGCTTCATGATGTGGCTAAATTTAAATGGGCATGACTATGGATATAATTATTTTATTTGATATTATGACTATAATTATGAAATTCCATGATCAATATGCAACCATTGACGTTGGTTTCATTAAAATTTGAGCAATCTAGAAAAATATATCTGATCTGCAAATCATGTGCCATCCCTGGGAAAACCCTAAAATAACTAATTTTGAATCAATGATATCTTCACTTCTCGAAATCTGCTTTAGATGACTTTTGTTTTTGTTTTAAAATTTGGTGTTTTCTTGAAGGAAAGACATACATCCAAATTATTTCTTCCAATTTTTCTTAGAAAAGTTGTAGAAATTAATTTGAAGCTATCGCCCTTTATTTCCCTTTTAAAAATACGCTAAAATTATTTTCTTCTCTTTTTTGGCTCAAGAAAGATATTTGATACCAAATGTTATGTGACCAATATATTTGATAATAATCAACTCAAGAAGAAGAAATCCACTTGATAGATAACCAAAATAGTGAACACGATAATATTAGAGACAAAATCCTTAAGGTATGGTAACAACATATAATATTACTTATGGAAGGATGAGCTCCTCAAGCAATACTTGCTTGTCACAATTGAAATATAGTCCACTGTACCATTACATTGCTTACACTTATTTATATGGTACTATCTATCTCATATGAACATTCTAAATAAGGAACAATCTAGTAGGTGAAATCTTCTAGTAAGCCTTCTTATATTCACTGTATTCACAATACCATATGGGCCTTATTTACTAGAAATGGTCTCTGTACTAGGATTTTCCTTCTATAGATTGTTCTTCGGGGATAAACAATAATTTATAAATAAATGTAGGAATTTTGATGATGTATGGTGCTTCCTCGTAAGAGGTCACAATTTCAAATCCAGGGGGGGTAGTGTATGAACACCTTTGTAGACTCTAACGTCAAATCATTGTGTGGAAATGGGTCCTTTTCCATAAATAAGGGGGCCTCATACATCAATTTAGTGTCTGGCTTGGTCATGACCTTAAAATTAGATTATTATTAATATTATAATATTGCAATTCTCACAAACAATTATTGTTTGACGAGTTCTTCCTATTGAGAAATCTATAGGGCAATAGTTAGGATGATTCCTCTTTTCTTGATAACTTCTTGTGATGTATTTTTACTTTTTCTTATTAATTAGCTTCTTCACTTATTATTATGTTTGTGTATCATAAAAAAACTACCAAAATAAGAAGAGCAATAGTACATAAGAACACAGGATATAGGTTGCAAGCCAAGGCTGAAATCGCTCCACAGGAGAGGAAAACTCGCAAACCTCTCCTCTTCTTATAGATTCTTCAATTGACGAATTCCAAGACCTCTAGACCAAGATCAATACACTCCAAGACCGAGTACAACCATTCCAGATGGTGTGCTTCCTTTTTCCAAGTCAAACCCAATCAAATCTCTTCCAACAACACAACTTCAACCCCCAACTTTAGAATTTCGGCCTCTACTGTAGGGCCAAAATTTTTGGCCCACCCAGTAGCAGCTGACACCATAAGTGTGAGATTATTTTTGCCTCTCAAGGCTTATTTAGACCTTTTCTTGGATTTCTTCTTCTTCTGGTACTTGAGGATGACCAAATGTGACCTTCCTTGACCTTCTTTCTCTTCTTTCTTCAAGATCAACCTGCAAAAGAAAAACCCTAGTCCAACAGCATAAACCCTAGCCTTCCTTCGCACGTGTTAGAGAGAAATAGCCCATAAACAAGTCTTCTTCACCCTCTTCCTTCTTCCCTGCCTTCTTTCTCTTCTTCTTCACTTGAATGAATGAGTGAATGAATTTCTTTCAAGGAGGTCAAGTTCCCTCATTTATAAATGTTTCTAGAGGTGGACGTGGCTCCTTAAAATAGGTTGACTTCCCAGCTGCCAGGATGACTTGGTCTTGAAGGGTATTTCGACACTTTTAATGACAAAAATAATTTTTTTTACAAGTTACAATGTGCCTGATGGGGTCTTCAACTTATGACAATGACTCTTTTCACTTCTTGACCTAGGATAAATCCTAAAAGCACTCAATCAGTGCTTGACCTCTAAAATAAAAGATCTTGAACATGAAACCCATGCTCCAAATATAATATTAATAATTTTCTTTTATTTTACAATATACAAGAATCAAAAGTACATTTCATATTTATGAAGATTGAACCTAGTTACCCATTGTTTCAACACTCCATCTTAACTAGGGAGGTATTCATAAATGGTACATGGACATTCTCAATACGAAGAGATCTCATAAGAAGATTTGGATTGGTAACCCATCTGTTTAACATCATAACGACCAACATTGTCATATAGCAAGGCCTTGAATAACAAATATATCTCTCCAAAAGATCAGAGTACAATGCTAAAGAGACCAATGATTTATAGACACCATCATCATTGTCTCTAAAGGCACATACCCCAACTGGGTCTTCACATAGTATGTCCTTCCTTGGACTATTCTTATCTTGGATAGCTAGTCCTCAAAGAATATTGGTCCTTGACTACTCTTATCTTGGAATCCCTACCTCATCCTCAAAGAGTATCAGATATTAGATGCTTACCCAATCTTCCATTATGTCTTCCCGAGTGAAGGCAAGAACGATGTGCCTATATCCCCCTCTCAACCAGGGAGGATATATCAACCAAGCCAAGCTTGTATCTCAAATATACAAGCTTCTTATTAGTGAGATATTTTTTCAATATGTAAGCTACCTGCTCATTGGTGGATATATGCTATCGTTGCAACACACCATTTTGTACTAGCTTCCGAATGTAGTGATGCTTGTTGTTTATATGCTTTGTTTTTCCATGAAACGTTGGGTATTTAGACAACATAATACAATTGGTGTTATCACAATGTATCATTGTAGGGTCCATTGGTCCTTCAAATAAGTCATACAACAACTTCCTCAACTAGACAACTTCTATGCTAATCTCAGGCTGCAATATATTCAACCTCAACAATACTCAAAGAAACTCTATCTTGCTTTCTTCTCATCCATGAGATCATGTAGGATACCAAACTTAAAAATCGTCCTATAGTGCTTCTTCCATCCTTCTCACTGCCTCCCCAGTTGGAATCTATATATCCAATCAAGTATACATCAATACTCCTATCATATTTTAGGCAGTAGTGGATTCTTTCTTGCAAATATCTCAGTATGTGCTTGGCTGCTATCCAATGACCATGCTTCTTATCCACTAGGAACTGACTAAGAACATTCACCACAAAACATATGTCTGGTTGAGTATTCACCAAGTACATTAGTGAGTCAATCAATTGTCTATACATGGTAGGATCCACCGGGCTAGATCCAAAACTACTTAGGCTCTTCAAGTTTATGGTCATCGGGGTTGTCATTTGTTTGCAATCCTGTCAAGTTTTTTCACAAGTAAACTTTGAGTCACCAAAGATGAGGTACAAAGTTTTTTCACAAGTCAATTTTGAGTCACAGGTCACACAACAGAATTCTAAAACTCAAAGATTCTCAAGGGAAAGAGCTCGTCACCCACAAAGAAATGGAATCCGTCCTAGTACTACACTTCCTTAGCATTGCAAAGGAGCTTCTCTTAGACAGGTCACAATTCATTAACAAATTCATAAGGTACATTCCCAAGCTTTTCACAAGGGAAGACAATCATAATATCAATAAGAGAGTATCAGAAGATGAGGTCAGTGAAGTTATCAACGAGATGAAAAATAGGAAAGCTCCTGGCCCGGATGGTTTCAATGTGGACTTTTTCAAAGCATGCTGGAAAACAGTGAAACAAGACATCCTCGAGGTGGTGGAAGACTCAAGAAGATATTTATCGGTCATGAAGGATCTCAATGCCTCTTTCATAGCTTTGATTCCAAAGCAGGAGAAAGCCATCACACTAGACAGATTCAGACCCATAGCTTTATGTAATGTGGTGTACAAAATTATTTCAAAAAGTGATTGCTAACAGAATCAAGCCCCTTCTTCTAGCTTTCATCTTAGAGGATAAAACTGGTTATGTGGAAGGAAGACATATTCTAAACAATATCATACAAGCTCATGAGATGGTACAATCTCCACAAAGCAACAAGTAATCTAGTATGATCATACAACTTGACCTAGTGAAAGCTTATGACAAGCTAAGTTGGTCTTACATTAGGGTAGTGTTGAAATCTTATGGTTTTGATCACAATTGGATCATATGGGTTATGGCCCTTGCATCCATGGCCAGTTTCTCAATCGTGCTTAATGGTTCACCCTCGAGAACCTTCATGCCTTCTAGGAGAATAAGACAAGGAGATCCACTCTCCCCCTTCCTCTTTGTGCTCATGATGGAAGGTCTAGGCAGAGCGATAAAAATGGAAAGTACTGAGGGAAGAATCAAGGGTTTGAAACTCACCACAGATGGAGCAACCTCAACTCACCAAAAATTTGTGGATGATACTATGCTGCAAGGCATTCCCACAGTTAAGGAAGCCAAAGCTTTTAAAAAAATCTTGAATGACTTTTCTATGGCCGCTAGTACAGAGGTAAGCCTTGACAAATCAAAAGTTTTCTTTTTTAACACTGACATTGCTATTCAGAGAAATCTTACCATAATTCTAGAGTTCCAAAGGGATCAGTTACCCTCTAAGTACCTAGGAATGCCCCTTACATACAAACCTCTAAGCAGGGGAGTGTGGGAGTCGGTCATTAACAAACTTTAAGATAAGGTCAAGAAATGGACATGTAGATCACTAAATTTAGCATAGCGCCTTGTGCTCACAAAAGCTATCCTGCAGGCCATACCCATTTTCATAATGTTTGCTCTTCCTGTTCCTAAAGGAGTTTTACAACAGATCAGGAACATTCAAAGAGATTTTCTTTGAGGGAAAGGGGAAGAGAAAAAAAGGTGGGCTCTGGTAGGTTGGGATAAGATTTGCAAACCTAAGGCCCATGGAGGTTTGGGGATTCATGACCGCAAAACCCTCAACAAAGTTTTGGGTGCAAAGCTTTGGTGGAGGTGGCTCAAGGAATCGACAACACCATGGGCCAAGCTTTGGAAACAGAAATATGAAAGTAATTGGCAGGAAGGGGATCATATTCGAATGTTTGGCTTATCAAGGGCTCCCACATTTGGAATCTTGCTTGGGAAAATAGAGGCATTGTCTAGCAGCATAGCTTCTGGGAGATCTGAGATGGGAACCTGGCAAGATTCTAGGAGGACAACTAGCAGCAAGAACCAAACCTGTTTAGGGAAGAACTAACTGATCTCAAGAATGACACCAACAACAAAGGTTTATGCATGGTAAGTGACTTTTGGGAGCAGGTAAGAAACAATGGCAAATGGAGAATATGGAAGGATCTAGGCTACAGGGAAGATAGCCCTTTGAAAGCTCAGGCAAACTCTCTTGCTATGGATTTGGAACAAAGGAAGATTTTGGTTTCATCCTCACCTGACCAACTAAGATGGGGAAGAAACTCCAAAGGTAACTTTAACCTAAAAGAAGCCAAACAAATAGCCCTAGGGGTCAATTATCAAAACCCTAATAAGAAATGGAAGCACCTCTAGCAGAACCTGCATTGGATGAAGATAAAGCTATTCATGGGGTTAGGTCAACATAAGAAAATTCTAATGTGGGAAAATCTTTTGAAGAAAGGTTTTGTTGGCCCATCCAAATGCTATCTGTGTGGTACACAAGAGGAGACGGTGGAGCACTTACTCAACCTTTGCCCCTTCACCTCAAAATTGTGGGATTGGGTGGCCTCAGTCCAAGCTTTGTAATCTGGGACGTCTGGAAAGAATGCAATGACAAGATTTTCAAGGGAAAAAATGGCTCAACCCAAAACAATATTGCACAGATTTTAAGACAGCTCAAAGACACTGTTGGTGCCATGTTAGGGAGACCTCTTGAGAGCCCGACTCTGCCCTAGGACACTCGTATATTTCTATAGTTGGGTCTCCACTCGCTAGTTCTCTAAGCATACACAAGGATGTGAGCTGGATAAACATTGGTAAAGACTTTTGGCAACCTCCTCCTCATGGTTTCTTGAAAATTAACATAGATGGAGCCTCTAAAGATAACCCAAGGAGGGCTGGTTTTGGAGGGGTCATCAGAGATGAGCAGGGGTGCATAAAGGACATCTTTCATAGTCATCTGGGAACTACCACAAATAACATGGCGGAGCTCATGCTCTTAGAATAGTGCCTGAAAATACTAATTGAGTCAAATTCTCATAATGTCATTATTGAAGCAGACTCGAAATTGGTTATTAATGGGGCCAAGAAGATCTGTAATGGAAAAGCACATGGAAAAGTATCAAAACATGGATGACTTTTGCAAGTCTTTCAGCATATTCATTCCCACCTACAAACCCTAAGAACGACCAGCTTTGTTCATGTGAGAAGAAAAGCCAATATGCTAGCTAATCGTCTAGCAAATGAAGGAGCATTTTGCATATAAATTTACAGCAGGTATGCATGGGACTCGACACCCTCGGGGAAATTACATGAGGATTGTCAAAGACAGGCAGACAAAGACATGGAAAACTTCCAAACTATTAGGACTGAACAAGAAGGAAGACTAGTGGAAGTAGGAAAAAGTGGAAGTGTAAGTCATTTTTAACCATTAATTTCCAAAAAAAAAGAAGAAAAGGAAAAAAGGGAGAAGATAAATGCTTAAAGCAGAGATTTCCACGAGAGAGAGGCACTTGGTAAACAAAAGGCCTCTTCGTAGGTCATCAACCATGGATCTTTACAGCCTGTGTAATCTAACAACCATCTGGCAGAAAAGCAATCAAAGTTTAACCACCAAAGCGGACTCCATGCTCTTTAGTCTAACATTTTATAATCCTCATCGGGTCCGAAAAGGAAATTATAGACCCTGCAGGTTTCTGATCCGATATCTTAGAGGACCGTCAGATCAATCGTCAGGTTCTACAAGTAATCGGAACTTAAGTTTCAAAACGGACCCAAACTTTTTAAACCAATGGCTCACAATAATTTTGGGCCCGTGAACTAGTTAAAGGGGCATATATTGCTGAGATGAGAGTGTTTGTGATCGTCGGATCTCATGAGATCTTAGATGGTTTCGGGTTTGTTTTGGGTTATGTATTTTGTTACCCTTCATATGCTTAGCCCTTGTTGATCCCTACTTTGCAAGGCCATGTAACATATGTAATATTTCTTGCGGTTAATAGAAGGCTCCACTCTTATTTGACCAAAAAAAAAACATTTGGTAAAATGAGAGATAAATCTTTGAAGGAATTAATTGTAGCTGTTTTACAATGTTGGTGAACAAGTGAGAAATGGAGGTTGTAAGATATTATCATTTGAACAAACAAATTAGTATTCCTGTTTACAATTTCATTTCTTACCAAACTATCTCTTCGAAGATTGAGAGAAATATGATATTATAGAGATGTTATTGGAATTGAAAACAAATTGAAATAAGTTTTCAACTCTTGAATGATAAAGTGAAAGAAACGTAATAGGTTTTATGCTTTAAGGCTTGGGTGGAGTGGTACATCCACCTTTAGAGGTGATGTGTTTTTTATTTTATTTTTATTTTCAGTTTTTGATGGAAAGATGTAAGTTTTTAATGATTTGAGTGTTCGAGGATAATGCACATGAAGTTGTTGTAGTGAACTCAACAATCTGAAATATTTTTGCAAGCCTTTTCCTCCATTATAACTCTAAATTGAAGTCTCTTAAGAATTGAAACTTTGAAATCAATTTTGGTAACATAACTAAGATTAATTATGTTTGAGATAAGATAAGATAAATGTATTAAATTTTAATGTCCAACTGATGACCACAAAACAAGGTTAATGGGACTATGATAGGCATGTTCAGGTAAACATGGTATTCCATACATGATAAACACCTTCAATAACCACTTAAAGAATGAAATGAAAGATCACAACACAGATAATTTTACGTGGTTAAAACCATATGAGTGGGAAATAGTCCATGGCCCCAACCAATGCTGCCACTTGAAGCAATTTTATGAATGCAAAAGAAAATATTTTACATAAGAGAGTTGAGTTCTCACAATTGATTATTAGCCATGACCCTTTGTGCTCCTTTAAATAGAGATCATAGACAAATCGAGTGCTAAACCATAAATCAATACCTGCTGGAATCAAGGAGAATATGAGTCGATGAATCTATCTATGTTTAGAACATATCGTGATCGTCTGATTACAATGAAACTAATGCATACTAAAGAAACACACTAATAAACACACTTTTACCTAATAGACACATTAGAATAAGTTGAAATTAATTAACTCCTAAGTGTCTAAATATCCCAACATCCCCTTTTAAGAACACTTGGGATAGGATTGAAGGATTGATAAAGGTGACACGATAGGAGAAGGAAGGAGGAATTAGAGCCTATCACCCCTTAATGAAAACTTCTTGAAATTCTAACATAGATTGAAGTTTAGCAAACTTCACTTCTATAAGATACTTTGTGAAAATGTATGCAACTTGATCATCTATGGGGAAAAAGTACACTTCAATATCTCAATCATGAATGAGTTTTCTGGTGAAGTGCATTTGTAGATCAATGTGTTTTATGTGCTGATGTTGAATAATATATTTGTTGAGCTTGATGGCACTCTTTTTTTCACACTAGAGGGTGGTCAAATGTTTCTTTTGGAATCCAAACTCTAAAAGGATCCATTGAAGCCACAAGACTTCTTCACTTGCATTAATCGCTGCTTGATATTTTGCTTATGCTGAAGAAAGAGAAACAACCTGTTGCCTTTTACAAGCCCAAGTTACATGTATGGAACCAAGACTGAAAACATAACCTGCAGTGCAATTCCTATCATCAGGGTCGCCAGTGCAATTTGAACCAGTGAAATTAACCAACAAAGGAGCCCCCCTGGACTATATTGTATCCCAAATTGAACTGTACCCCAAATATATTGCGGTGTCCTTTCACTACTTTCTAATGACTTTCATTGTTTTGGTAAACAGGGAATTCCATACAAAATGAAGTTATGGACACCTTCTGTAACCACTCACACAAGTAGGTCAAAGATCACCTCATGTGGTTAAAACTCTCTAAAAAGGGAAATAATCCATGGCCCTAGCCACCATGACTACTTGAGGCAATTTTATTAATGCAAAAAAATATATATTTTGTATAAGAGAGTTCTCACAGTCGATCATCGACCATGATCCTCCATGTCCTTTAAATAAAGACCGTGGATGAGTCAAGTTTTTAGCCACGGATCAATAATTGTTAATATCGAGGAGAATATGAGCGGTTGTATCACTCTATGTCTAGAACATATCATGATTGCTGGATTACAATGCAACTAATGCATGCTAAAAAACACACTAAGAAACACACTTTTACCTAATAGGAACATTAGGCCAAGTTGATCTTAAGTAACTCCTAATTGTCTAAATATCCTAACAAGGTATAGTGATGTCAGTACAAAGAAAGAGTGCTAAAGTAGTTATTATATAAGACAAAAAAAGAAATTTAGTAGTTTGACATATTTGTGACAAAACTAAAATACAAGAGTCTTATATGTTTAAGAAGGGAACCAAGTGGTATATGGGTCTCTTTTAGTTGTAAGAATCAAATCACTCTTGATGTTTATGGTTCCTTGTGCTCTCAAAGATCCTTACCATAAACTTTCAAAGCACATGAGTAAAACATTCTAGCCAATTTCATGCGTTTCAGACTTGATGACATTTACAATCACAATTGTATGAATCATACCATAACACAACTTTAGTTATGAATAAAACGTTACTTTTAATAGCTTAAACTATTTCAAGGAATTTGATAGGATAAACAATATATGGAAAATTTGAAGTAGACTTGCCTTAATCATTGGGCCTATTTGGGTGGTAACTCAAGCATTTCACCTTTTAATGTGAAAACATCAAATGGAAGATGGAGAGTACATAATTTTTATGTCTTGATGAATCAAAGTTAGTTTCAGTTTGTTCATTCAAGCAATTGTAAAATTTCAAGGAACAACACCAAGAAGTTCAGTTTTGTGAAGAAAAAAGATTAGATTTGTGAAGAGCAGTTCTTTGGACAAGGAGGATGGCATACCAAGGACTGAGTGCAGATCATTGTTTAGACAGAGCACCAAACTTCTCCTCATGGAAGGAAATGATCACAATAGTGTTGGAGGATAATGGCGTGGGAGAGTTTATCAAGTATCAAATATTGCCACCTCAATATCCCCAATATTTGGCCCAACAAACTAAGAATGATATCAAGGCAAAGAGGATTATTCTAGAGGGTGTCAAAGATCATATTATTCCTTGTCTCTATGAGAATAAGACAACATATGAGATGTTCAAATCCATCTTGGATCTATTTTAGGGTACCAGTGATGTCGGGAAGTTAGTTCTCAAGGAGAAGCTAAGGAGAATTAGGATGAGCAAAGGAGAGCTGCTGTCTCATATCTTTCGAATTTCACTCAGGTTCAAGATGAGTTAGGTGTTGTGGGTGTCACTATACCAAAGAGTGACCTCGTGAGATTTGCTCTACTAGGAATTCATAAGTCTTGGTATGGTTTCTAGGATGTTGTCAGTGGTCAAGAGAATTTTCCTGGTTAGGAAAGGTTATGGACTAACTGCATTCAAGAAGAGATTCAGAGAGGTTTCAGTGACGATAGATCAACAAAGATAGAGGACGGATAAAATTTTTCTCTTATAGGCAAATCTAAGGGTAAGAAAGGAAAAGAGAAAGTCAAGTCCATTTAGAAGGGCGAGAAGAAGAATAATTATTTGAGTAAGATCAAGTTCTTCCATTGCCTTGAGTTTGGGCACTATGCTACTAAGTGTCGTAATCAGAAGAAGAGATCCAACAAGGATCATGTGGTTGCATCAGCTGAGGTAGATGGTTTTACTTCTCAGTTTGAGAAATATTTCTCATTGATAGCTTGCATGGAAAGTTTAGTAGGCAACAACAAGTGGTATATTGATTCCAGAGCATCCTTCCACATGACTGAGAAAAAGGAGTATTTCAACCAGCTGAAGGAGAAGGACATGTAGTTTCAGATCAAGTTAGGAGATGATGTCAAGTACACATCTAGGGAGTTTGAGATCCCTCTCCATCTCAATTATGTCCTATATGTTCTAGGCTTGAAGAAGAACCTTTTTTTAGTAGCTACCCTTGAAGACAAGGGATATGATGTCATCTTCAGTAGAGGTAAGGCATACCTCAAGCACCTAACTTTTGAAGCAATGAACCGGATAGGTGTGAGGGTGAAGAACCTTTATAGGTTGCAAGTTGAGACATGTGCAACCTTGACCAACAAGGGAAGTTGTGAGCAGAGTAGAGATTTTGGATAACTTTGGCACAGGGACATGAGTCACTTGCATCATGGGGTACTGAAGATTCTTTAGGAGATAGCCACAAGATGACCAGCATGTAGTTTTGATCAACATTATGTGTACAAGGGTTCAACACTTGGCATGTATGCCAAGACTTATTTTTAGGATCGAGACAACAAAGGCAAAGGGATTTTGGAGCTAGTGCATTCAAATGTACGTGGACACTTCTCTTATCCATCTCTTATGAGACATAGGAATTATGTCACTTTAATAGATGATTATCTCATAAAACTTGGATATTCTTTATGAAGAAGAAGGATTAGGTCTTCTCCAAGTTCTTGGAATATAATTTCCTGGTAGAAAACCAGACATGGAAGAAGATCAAAGCATAGAGGAGTGATAATGGGGGAGAATATGTCTCCAATTCCTTCAAGGATTTATGTATGAAGGAGGAAATTAGGAGAGATATGATTGCACCCTATAACCCTTAATAGAAAGGGGATGGTTGAGAGAAAGAATCATAGTATTGTTGGAGCAACCAAGGCCATGTTGCATGATCATGGATTTATTATGTTCTTGTGGGCAAAGGCATGCAACACTACATGATTTTTATAGAACATGAGTCCACACAAGGTTCTTGGATGAGTTACACATGAGGAGGCTTTCACAAGAAAGAAGCCCGATGTTTCACACTTCCGCATCTTTAGCACAAAAGTTTACTGCCATGTGTCCAAAGAGAGAAGGAAGAAGCTGGAGCCCACAACATAAAAAGGGTATTTTCATGGGATACAATGAGAAAACCTATGAATATATGGTGTATCTAAAAATAATTAAGAAGATAGTTCTCAGGTGGGATGTGAGGTTTTAGGAGTCCAACTCTTTGAAGGAGTCCTTAGAGTGAGAGTAGGTTGTAGTACCTGAGGTGGAGGAGCTACTCACTCCCAAGGGGTGGACTAGACTAGGATCCACAACATTTGAGAAGAGACCAGGATGAGAGTAGACAACTACTCAGTTAGAGACTCATAGCACATGGACGAGGAAGGCCAAGTGGGCCAAGAATTTTATTTAGGAGGCCTAGGCAAAGGTTGAAGCTCCTAGCATCATGTTCGAGTAGAGAAAGAAGCCACAAAGGTACACAAGATATATGGAACTAGTGATAGGGGTGGTGGACACTGATCCTTCTAGTTATAAGGAGGTAGATTCTCAACAGGTTTGTCGGGGTGCCCTGGTGGAGGAATATTCCTCCATCATGAAGAATGTTGTCTAGGAAATTGTGCCACGACTTGAGGGAAAATCAGTAGTAGGCTCACACTAGGTGTACAAGGTGAAGCATGGAGCAAATGGGAGTGTGGAGAAGTACAAGGCTAAGTTTGTGGCCAATGGATTCTCACAAATTGAGGGCATAGACTATGATGAGACCTTTGCCCCTGTAGCACAATATTCATCCATCGGGATGGTTCTGCGACTTGCAACACAAATGAGGTGAAAGATCCACTAGATGGACATGAATACAACATTCATCAACATAGTGGTTGAGGAGGATATTTATATGGAGAAACCAAAGTGGTTTGAGAAGTTCAGCAGAGACACACATGTGTGCAGGATGAAGAGAGCTCTTTATGGGCTCAAGTAGGATTTGAGAGCATGGTACACTCATATTGATAACTACCTTTGAGGATTGGGCTTAATTAAGAGTGAGGTGGATGCCAACTTGTACTACATCATGGTTGGAGGTATTCCGCTCATTTTAGTGCTCTATGTTGATGACCTTATATTGATTGGAGCAAACAGTTTGATTGCAATGAGGACCTTGCAAGGGAGCTCAAAATGAAGTATATGGGGCTTATGCACTATTTCCTTGGCTTGGGTGTTTGACAAGGTGGTGGTGAGATCTTAGTGGGACAAGGGAAGTACACTACAGAGATTCTACAGAGATTTCATATGCAGGATATCAGGCGCATGGCCATGCCTCTAGTCACAAACTAGAGGAAAATGGATGCTAGTAGAGTAGAGCAAGTGGATGCTACAATATACAAGGAACTCATTGGGTCGTTGATCTACTTGGTCAACACACACAACCTGCTGTTTGAGTCAGTTCATGATGGAATCGACCAAAGTTCACTGGGTTACTGCAAAACATGTTTTAAGGTATCTCAGAGGCACAACAAATGATGGATTTTGGTACAGAAATGTTGATGGAGTGAGGTTTGTGGGCTTCATAGATGGATATTGGGTAGGGTGCTCCACAGATTGGAAGAGTACTCAGGTGGTGTCTTTATCATTGGGTCAATAGTTGTTTCCTGGTACAATAGGACGCAGAGATCAGTTGCACGCAGTTCAAAAAAGGATGAGTACATGGTTGTCAGTGTGGCAGCATGCATGACTATTTGGATGAGGAAGTTTCTTATGAGAATTTTTAAATAGGGGATGGAGCCTACTGAGATAATTAGAGTTGCATCAAACTCTCTAAGAACCAAATGTTTCATGATCACTCAAAGCATATAAGGGTCAATTATCACCATTTCAGAGATTGTGTGTAGAAAGGGATAGTGAAGCTACCATACATTCCAACAGAGGAGTAGACAAAAAATTTCTTGACCAAGGCATTAGAAAGAAGAAGTTTTTTTCATTTTAGAGATAAGTTGGAGCTGTACAAAATCCATTCCTTGCTAAGAGGGAGTGCTGAAAATATTAGCAAGAGAAGGTATTCTTGACTTGTGCCTTAGTCAAGAAAAACTACGATCACTACTTTCTTTAGCATGCACGAGTTTGTGGTGATAGGATGAGTTCATGGACCAGTTTAATTCGTGCACATAGTTGGAGGCTCAGTTATGTGGTTCTCCGAGTCTGAATTCTAATTTAGAACAGGACGAGTTGGAGAGCTTTAGTCTTGATTGAAGCAAGGACATGTTACACTAGTAGTTAACTTAGTTAAAAAGTCAAACTTCACTTGTGTTTTAAATTCGCACTTACCAGATATATCATGGTCGAATTAATTAAAAGGAGGATGAAGGAACATCATTGTATCATTATATTTTACACGTGTTTGTGTGCTGAGAGCTTCTTGCTAGGAGATCATATCAAGGAAGAACCTATACATAGATTTGTTGAGAGAATTTCTTTGCAGGTTTATGCTAGAATTTAGGAGAAAATTCCTAAAGAGTAGGAGCCTATTCTATGATAGGAAATAGAAGATTTCCATTGCTAGGAAATAGGGAAAAATTGCGCAAGGAAAGAGGAGTTGGTTTAGGGTTTCTTGCAAGGAATTTCAAGCTTAGTGTAAACAATGAGAATAATGAGTTTTCTATTAAAACATATTACCTTCTAAAGACATCTAATTGCTCAATTCTATCAATAAAATTCTACAACAAGGAGAGGGTTTTCCCAGTTGGGTTCCATCGAAAAATTTGTTGTGTTATTGTGTGACTGTGTTTCTTTATATGTGTTTCTATTCCGCTGCTTGTTTAGAGTAGAGAAATTCTATGTCTTCATGAATTGAAGTTAGTTTAAGTTTGTTCATTCAAGCAGTTGCAAAATTTCAAGGAAAATCTATATTAGAGACAAAACCATTGGGATAGGGTAACAAAATATAATATTCCTTATGGAGAACTTCTCAAGCAATATTTGCTTGTTAAAGTTACCCTATACTTCACTATACATTATTACATTGCTTACACATTTTTTTATATAGTAATATCTTCCTCCTAAGAACATTCTAGTAGGTGGAACCTCATAGTAAGCCTTCTTACATTCATTGTGTTCACACTACTACATATGCCTTATTTATTGGAAATGACCTCCATACATAACAATACGTAACTGCATATCTATTATTATTCCCTTTAGGTACCTCCCTAGGTATACTACATTTCATTCCCCTTTACATGCTTTGTCTTTGAGACATGGGAAGAAAATACACAATATGATTGGAAAAGGAATATAGCCAACTTATTCCAAGCACAAGCATCTATCCATATTGGTGAAATATCTACATGATGTCCCAGTGCTTCCTTTCTACCTTGATGTCGATTATTATTTTTTCTTACTGTGCTACTATGATATATCCATGAATTATTATGATGCCTCCATGTGTCTCTCAAATAGTTTCCTTTCTGGTGCCATGTTGGTCCATAATATATTTGTTGATACTCATGACTTTGTCTTGATGACTTTTGTTGTTTCAGGTGGTGTGGATTGCAATATAGTATATACCTCAGCTTAGCTCTCAGTTTGTCGAGTTTGTATTCTTTAACATGGTATTCCTTTGAGTCATGTAGCTCCTTCGCTCCTTCTTTAGTCCCTTCCTAGATTTTTTCTTCATATGCTTTTGTAGGCTATACTTTTGATGCATCCTTAAACTCTACAAATATTCTTCTTGCAGGAAATTTTGTAGGTGCTTTTGTGGGCCCTTCTTTCTTACTAAGACATATTCTTTAGTGTAATTTTCTTTTCATTGTACCAAATTTTCATAGACTTCTTTTCCACATTGATATTAATTGCACCAATTGATTCCATCCAAGGATATCCAAGAATAACATCTACATAATTTATATCTATAACATAAAAATTACAATGTAATGCATATTTATCCATGGCGAGTTTCAAATCTTTAAAAACTTGAACAGTCTCCACATCAACTTGTGTGCTTTGAATATGATTTCGAGGAACTTGCAAAATATTAACCAATTAAATATTGATGAAATTATATTGACAAATAGGGTTAATAGAAACAACAACATTTTCCTTATGAATATGTCGATGAACTTGTAAGATAGGGTTTCCACATGAAAAGAAACCCTTGGTTATTTCTTTATTTTTATTCTTGCATGGTTTTTTATTTGCATCAATAAAAAGTGCCTTCATCCTAGAAAAGTCCAATGATTGCCACCAAATGAGAGCATTATCCTTTAAATTTAGATATAGAGTTGTTTTCCAAAATGAAGTTTACTAAATTGACTTATCCATTTTATGTATTATTTAATTCTAGGACAACCATCATCTTTTCTTGTAAAATACATCTTGCCTTGAAAACCTCAAAATTAGAATTAGGGTTTTAAAGAAAATCATCTATTTTTCAATGGTGCTTCATGAGGTGGCTAAATTTAAATGGGCATGACTGTGGCTATAATTATTTTATTTGATATTATGACTATAATTATGAAATTCCATGATCAATATGCAACCATTGACGTTGGTTTCATTAAATTTGAGAAATCTAGAAAAATATATCTAATCTGCAAATCATGTGGCCATCCTTGAGAAAACCCTAAAATTACTAATTTTGAATAAGCGATATCTTCACTTCTCGAAATCTGCTTTAGATGATTTTTGTTTTTGTTTTAAAATTTGGTGTTTTCCTGAGGGAAAGCCATACATCCAAATTATTTCTTCCAATTTTTCTTAGAAAAGTTGTAGAAATTAATTTGAAGCTATCGCCCTTTTTTTCCCTTTGAAAAATATGCTAAAATTATTTTCTTCTCTTTTTTGGCTCAAGAAAGATCTTTGATACCAAATGTTATGTGATCAATATATTTGATAATAATCAACTCAAGAAGAAGAAATCCACATGATAGATAACCAAAATAGTGAACACGATAATATTAGAGACAAAATCCTTAAGGTAAGGTAACAACATATAATATTACTTATGGAAGGATGAGCTCCTCAAGCAATACTTGCTTGTCACAATTGAAATATAATCCACTGTACCATTACATTGCTTACACTTATTTATATGGTACTATATATCTCATATGAACATTCTAAACAAGGAACAATGTAGTAGGTGAAATCTTCTAGTAAGCCTTCTTATATTCACTGTATTCACAATACCATATGGGCCTTATTTACTACAAATGGTCTATGTACTAGAATTTTCCTTCTGTAGATTGTTCTTAGGGGATAGACAATAATTTATAAATAAATGTAGGAAATTTGATGATGTATAGTGCTTCCTCATAAGAGGTTATAGTTTCAAATCCAGGGGGGGGTAGAGTATGTACACCTTCGTAGACTCTAATGTCAAATAATTGTGTGGAAATGGGTCCTTTTCCGAAAACAAGGGGGTCTCATACACCAATTTAGTGTCTGGCTTGGTCATGACCTTAAAATTAGATTATTATTAATATTATAATATTGCAATTCTCACAAACAATTATTGTTTGAGGAGTTCTTCCTGTTGAGAAATCTATAGGGCAATAGTTAGGATGATTTTTCTTTTCTTGATAACTGATTGTGATGTATTTTTAATTTTTCTTATTAATTAGCTTATTCACTTATTATTATGTTTGTGTATCATAAAAAACTACCAAAATAAGAAGAACAATAGTACATAAGAACACAAGATGTAGGCTGCAAGCCAGGGCCGAAATCGCTCTACTTGAGAGGAAAACTCGCAAATCTCTTCTATTCTTATAGATTCTTCAATTGATGAATTCCAAGACCTCCAGACCTAGATCAATACTCTCCAAGACCAAGTACAACCCTTCCAGATGGTGTGCTTCCTTTTTCCAAGTCAAACCCAATCAAATCTCTTCCAACAACACAACTTCAACCCCCAACTTTAGAATTTCGGCCTCTGTTGCAGGGCTGAAATTTTTGGCCCACCTAGTAGCAGCGGATGCCATAAGTGTGAGCTTATTTTTGCCTCTCAAGGATTATTTAGACCTTTTCTTGGATTTATCCTTCTTCTGGTATTTGAAGATGACCAAATATGACCTTCCCTGACCTTCTTTCTCTTCTTTCTTCAAGATCAAACGTGCAAAAGAAAAGCCCCAGTCCAACAGCATAAACCCTAGCCTTCCTTCACACGTGTGAGAGAGAAATAGCCCATAAATAAGTCTTCTTTTCCCTCTTCCTTCTTCCCTACCTTCTTGCTCTTCTTCTTCACTTGAATGAATGAGTGAATGAATGCCTTTCAAGGAGGTCATGTTCCCTCATTTATATATGCTTCTAGAGGTGGACGTGGCTCCTTAAAATAGGTCGACTTCCCAGCCACCAGGATGACTTGGTCTTGAAGGGTATTTCGACACTTTTGATGACAAAAATAATTTTATTTACAAGTTACAATGTGCTTGATGGGGTCTTCAACTTATGACAATGACTCTTTTGACTTCTCGACCTAGAATAAATCCTAAAAGCACTCAATTAGTGCTTGACCTCTAAAATAAAATATCTTGAGCATGAAACCCATGCTCCAAATATAATAATAATAATTTTCTTTTATTTTACAATATGCAAGAATCAAAAGTAAATTTCATATTTATGAAGACTGAACCTAGTTACCCATTGTTTCAACACTCCATCTTAACTAGGGAGGTATTCATAAATGGTACATGGACATTCTCAATATGAAGATATCTCATAAGAAGATTCGGATTGGTAACCCATATGTTTAGCATCATAACAACCAACATTGTCATATAGCAAGGCCTTGACTAACAACTATATCTCTCCACAAGATCATAGTACAATGCTAAAGAGACCAATGATTTATAGACACCATCATCATTGTCTCTAAAGGCACATACTCCACCCGGGTCTTCACATAGTATGTCATTCCTTAGACTATTCTTATCTTGGATAGCTAGTCCTCAAAGAATATTGGTCCTCGACTACTCTTATCTTGGAATCCCTACCTCATCCTCAAAGAGTATCAGATATTAGATGCTTACCCAATCTTCCATTATGTCTTCCCAAGTGAAGGCAAGAATGATGTGCCTATATCCCCCTCTCAACCAGGGAGGATATATCAACCAAGCCAAACTTGTCTCTCAAATATACAAGCTTCTTATTAGGGAGATATTTTGTCAATATGTAAGCTACCTGCTCATTGGTGGATATATACTATCGTTCCAACACACAATTTGTACTAGCTTCCGAATGTAGTGATGCTTGTTGTTTATATGATTTGTCTTTCCACGAAACACTGGGTCTTTAGACAACATAATACAATTGGTGTTATCACAATGTATCACTGTAGGGTCCATTTGTCCTTCGAATAAGTCATACAACAACTTCCTCAACTAGACAACTTCTCTGCTAATCATAGGCCGCAATATACTCAACCTCAACAATACTCAAAGAAACTGTATCTTGCTTTTTTCTCATCCATGGGGTCATGGAGGATCCCAAACTAAAAAATCCTCCTATAGTGCTCCTTCCATCCTTCTCACTGCCTCTCCATTTGGAATCTGTATATCAAATCAAGTGGACATCAATCCTCCTATCATATTTTAGGCAGTAGTGGATTCTTCCTTGCAAATATCTCAGTATGTGCTTGGCTGCTATCCAATGACCATGCTTCTTATCCACTAGGAATTGACTAAGAACATTCACTACAAAACATATGTCTGGTCGAGTATTCACCAAGTACATTAGTGAGCCAATCAATTGTTTATACATGATAAGATCTACTGGGCTAGATTTAGAACTCCTTAGGCTCTTCAAGTTTATGATCATCGGGGTTGTCATTAGTTTGCAATCCATTATGTCAAACCTCTTAAACATATCTATCACATACTTCCCTTGACCTAGGTAGATCTCACCAGGTCCCTCCCAGACTTCTAGTCCCAAATAATAGTGCATCAACCCAAGATCCTTCATATAGAATTCTGTTGCTAGTTTCTTCTTGCATTCTTCAATTCGACCTTCCACACTTGTCAAGAAAAGATCACCACATACAAAATATTGATTATAGCTTCACCCTTTATAACCTTGAAGTAAGGGTTTGGATCAACATAACATTTTGTGAATCCAAACCTTTGAAGGTATGCATCCATCCCTGCATAGCATGCCCTTGGTGCATGCTTAAGGCCATATAGTGCCTTCTTCAATCTCCAAACATATGCCTCTCTATCTTTGAGTTCAAATCCAAAGGGTTTCTCTATATAGAATTCCTCATCAATTGTGACATTCAGGTATGTAGTTTTAACATCCATTTGATGTATATTCCATCCCATCAATGTTGCCAAAGAGACCAATGATCGAATAGTTGTATACCTTGTTGTTGGAGAAAATGTCTCTTCATAATCGATGGCTTCTTGTTGAGAGAAGCCCCTAGCCACAAATATTGCCTTATACTTGTCAATACTTCCATTTGTCACATGTTTAATCTTGTACAACCACTTGGAAATTACCACAAACTTGTCTTCCGGCCTAGGTACGATTTCCCATACCCCATTCTTCATTATCGATTGGTATTTTTTGTTCATAGAATCTTTCCACTCTTGATGATTGACAAATTCTTCAAAAGTGGATGGCTCTACTTCTATTAAATTCGACATATATGCTGCATACCTTGAATACCTTTTTGGTTTCTTTCTTTCCATGAATGTGCCCTTAGTAGCTTTGTGACCCTCTACGTCTAATAGAGTGGATTTCAACCAATTAGGTCTCTTTATAGTCTCAGGGATTACCATAGGCTGTATAGGTTCACTGATATCTTTATCTTCATGTTTCAATTATTCTTCCTCCTTAGCCACTTCATCTTTAAATAATAGAAGTTCTTCATCATCAAAGTCCATATGGAGATCTTTTGATTTCTTGAATGCAATAATTTTGTCAAATATCGTATCTCGACTGACTTCTATTCAGGGTCATTTTGTTTATGTAGATACTATAAGCCTTTGAAGAATTACTATAGCCAAAAAATGTTCCCTTCATGCTTGATGGATCCAAATTCTTTCTCTTGTTCTTCGGTATATGAATATAAACAGGCCAACCAAAAATTCAGATATGATCTACGCTTGGTTTCTTCCCAGTGAATACTTCTTCAAGAGTAAAGTTATCTAGTGATCTGTGGGGACTTAGATTTTGTATGTATACAACTATTTTTGTTGCTTCACCCCATAGGAATTTTGGAAAATCTTGATCATATAACATTGCTTTTACACTTTCTTTAATGGACCGTTTCTTTCATTCTACAACTCCATTTTGCTTGGGATTATATGGGACTATCCACTACCTCTTAATCCTAGAATCCTTACAAAAGGTTATAATTTATTTCAAAGTATATTCTCCTCCATTATCAGATCTTAATATCTTGATTCTCCTTTTTGTAAGGTTCTCTACTTCAACTTTGAATTCTTGAAATTTGGCAAAGACATCATCCTTGGATTTCATTAAGTAAACCCAAGTTTTCCTTGAATGGTCATCTATGAATATTATAGATGGACTCCATGTGATTTTGGAGTCAAAGGAACACACACATTGAAATGGATAAGATCCAAGATCTGCTTCCTAATGGTCTCTTGGTGTTCTTACCGAATTCACATCCCTTGCAAACTCCTTCACGCTGTTCTTTCAATTTGGGGATGCCATTTACTATGGTATTTATGGTTGGTAATATTTTGTAGTGGAGATGTCCAAATATCCTATGCCAAAGTTCACATGGGCTAACTTCAATGTGAACCAAAGCTTGAGCGAGGGGAGTTATCAATCTACAGAGTCTTTGTTAACGAATCCCAATCATTGTAGCATATTCTATGCTTGAGTTTTTACCCCATACTACAACCTTTCCATCAATGAATGAATTTTCATCACCCCTATCTTGTAAGCATGAAATGGAAAGTAAATTTTAGTGCAAACCTGGAACAAATAAGATATTGTTGAGATGAATGTTTCCTCCATTTTCCAGTTCAATCGAAGTTGATCCAATTACTCTTACAAAGTAGCTTTTATTATCACCAAGTTCTACAGAGTAAAAGGACTTACCTTTTGCTAATGTCTTCAATTTATTATGTTGACCAGCCATATGCCTTGATGCTCCACTATCGATCACCCAAATATTCTCATCTTGAAATGTGCCAGTGAGTGCTGAGAATAATCCTTCATCCTTTGTAGATGTTTTGGTCAATTTCTTCTCAGAGAAAAATAAGAGATCATGTACTGCTTTGATGCCCTTCTTGAGTTGAATTTCCATATTTGAACACTTCTTTAGGAAATTCTTAAGTGTAGTAGAGATCTTCATTATGCCCTTAGCTAACCTTAGCTTTGATTCCATGTTGAGAAATATATAGGGCAATAGTTAGGATGATTTATCTTTTCTTGATAACTGCTTGTGATGTCTTTTTAATTTTTCTTATTTATTAGCTTCTTCACTTATTATTATGTTTGTGTATCATCAAACAACTACCAAAAAAAGAAGAACAATAGTACACAAGCACACAGGATGTAGGCTACAAACCAGGGCGAAAACCTCTCCACTTGAGAGGAAAACCACAAATTTCTTCTCTTCTTATAGATTCTTCAATCGACGAATTCCAAGACCTCTAGACCAAGAAAAATACCCTCCAAGACCAAGTCCAACCCTTTCGGATGATGTGATTCCTTTTTCAAATTCAAACCCAGTCAAACCTCTTCCAGTAGCACACCTTCGACCCCCAGCTTCAAAATTTCAGGCAGGTACGAAATTTTCAGCCCTCCCAACAACAAATGCTACCACACCTGTGAGCTTATTCTGGCCTCTCAAGGCTTCTTCAGAACTTCACTTGGATTTCTCCTTCTTTTGGTTCTTGAGGATGACCTGATGTGACCTTCACTGACCTTCTTTCTCTTCCTTCTTCAAGATCAAACTTGTAGAAGAAAAGCCCTAGTCAAACAACAAAAACCCTACCCTTCCTTTGCACGTGTGAGAGAGAAATAGCCTAGAAACAAGTCTTCTTCGTCCTCTTCCTTCTTCATTGCCTTCTTTCTCGTCTTATTCACTTGAATGAATGAGTGAATGTATGTCTTCCAAGGAGGTCGAGTTCCCTCCTTTATATAGGCTTCTAAAGGTGGATGTGGCTCCTCAAAAGAGGCCAACATCCCCGTTTCCAGGTCGAATTGGTCTTGAAGGGTATTTTGACACTCTTACTGAAAAAATAATTTTATTTACAAGTTACAATGTGCCCGATGGGGCCTTCAACTTATGACAATGACTCTTTTGACTTCTTGACCTAGGAAAAATCATATAAGCACTCAATGGGTGCTTGACCTCTAAAATAAAATATCTTGAGCATGAAACCTATGCTCCAAAAATAATAATAATAATTTTCTTTTATTTTACAACATACAAGAATCAAAAGTAAATTTCATATTTATGAAGAGCGAACCTAGTTACACATTTTTCAACACTTCCTTCTAGGGTTTTGTCTATAATATTATTGAGTTCATTATTTTGGTTATCTATTGTGTGGATTTGTTATTCTTGGGTTGATTTATATCATATGTTATTAGATCTATTGGGCACATAATATTTGGTATTATAGCTCTCTCTTGGGTTAAAAAAGGGAACCACTTTTTTTGTAGTTTTTTCATGGAAAAAAGAGGGGTTGTATACTTCAAACTAATTAAAAAAATTTTCTAAGAAGAATTGGAAGAAACTAGTTGGATATTTAATTTCTTCTACGAAAAACACTTAATTTAAGGAACCATTTCATTTGATAGCATTAGCATAATATTTCTGTGGAGGATGGAGTCCAAGGCAATGCCCAAGTTGTTAAAGGATCAACAAAAAGCATCAAAGGTGAGGGAGGATGCCCCACAACCATTGGGGTAGGAGGAAATTTACACTAGAGAGGGTGATGTGACAACCTCAGTGCCACTTCTGCATCTTTTTCTCCTCATACACTTACCAACTGCAAGTTAACAAAAGTTGCATGACCTTCAAATAACAAATTACTTTTTCTTGTAAAAGGATGAGAGAGAATAGATAGTTCCTTGCTAGATTGATCATTGTAGATGATCCATTACTTCAATTTGAGTCTTTCACTAGATAAGTATCAAGATTAAATATATTATTTGACATCCACCACATCTTTTATCTTTATGTTCTAATGTGATCATTTGATGATCTTCTTGGTTTATATTTTAAAAGAATTGAAAAAAAATCATTTTATTTGGTGTTTTCTAATAGTTGTCACAATTTGCCAATTTTTTCATTGATGTTTTTTATAACTTGATGTTTGAGTCCCCTGCAACTTTTTTTAGATACCAATGTTTTCATCGGTGTCTAAATAGCAAATCAGAAATCTAAATTCAAGTATAACTGTGATATAAATCAATAAAAGCAATCTCATTGATTATGTTATCACAAAATCAGTCTCTGAAGGGGCTGCTAATCAGATAGACTCTGTGTAACTGTTTCAGACCAATCTTTGGACTAAGGATTAGCCTCCCTAGCCCGAGAGGGCTCTCTCTAAAAAGTTATTGATTTTGTTTGTTGATGAGAGGGCTAACTCTAGCAAAGTAAATTTAATAAAAAGCTTGGCTGGACAGACATTACAAATACTTCCATTGGGCTTATGGAGTTGATCATATTTAATAAAATATAACACTGCTCATGCATAGAAGTCAGGGCAACAATGTTTAAATACTCAAAACATCATCTCATAGGAACCTCAGTTTACAAATACACACAGGAAGTCAGAGCAGCATAAGTGAATTCTGAGTGATTGTGTATTCATACAACTGTAAAAACATTAAAGATAAAACAAAACCACACATCTTGAGCATTTGAAACACTGTAAGAATCCTGAGAAGATAAGCAGTAAATTATATTACCAAACTGAGTTTTTACACAAGCCAAAAGCAATACTCTGTTTCTCAAAATATCCAACCCTTGTTACATAGATAATTCAGCTATATATAGCAACTCAACTCTAACTACTTGGAGCTTCCTCCTCTAGCATGAGGGGAGCTCGATGACTGTCACTAATGACCCTTATCTGTTTT
>APFE030015386.1:81032-100271 GCA_000404065.3 Pinus taeda | reverse complement strand
TTGACACTTAAACTAACTATTTAATACAAAAGACAGCTAACTAGGAGTCCTAGAGACCTAAAACAATTAGGAGTGTAAGTCCTCATTATGATCAAAAAAACCTTATCTAAACATTTAACACATTATTTGACACCTAAAACTCCATGATGTTGAACTTGATGAAGCCTCCCACGTGGTCACCCAACTGCTGATGACAAACCCTAGAAATTAGGGAACATGTTTCCCTGTTTTTTAGGTTTATATCCTTGAAATATGCAGAGCCTTTATCTCTTCATCCATGACACATTTTATGAAACTGAAGGAGGTTTTTGTAGCCAATGTTGTCTAGAACAAAAACCTCTCCTGGTTTTTTAATACATTCCTCCAGCTGTTCCGAATCTGTCCTTGAAAAACACGTGGCAAACAGGAAATGAAAAACTGCACCTACAGCAGTTTCGTAGCGCAACTTTAGTCACCCGTTTCTCCCATATCAGAATGAATTTGAATAAAATAAAAGATTTTTTTGTATTGTAGCATGTTAGGAAGAAAAACCTCTTTCAATTTGCAAAATGGAGTTCTCAGCTGCTCAGGAAAGCTTCTGTAAGTTGACTAGTAAAAACAGTTTTTCTCTGCTAAAACAGGCTGCTACAGGGGTTTTGTAGCGCGCTGCGAAAACACTGTGTAATTACAAAAACCACAGTTTAAGTCCAAAACTTTGACTTCCTATATTTGTCCTTTGTTTTGAAATGACTTTCCCATATACCATGAGGCTGTTCAAAAGTGAATAAACTGACACCATCCTTTTAAAGTAAACTTCAAAAGGCAATCTATCAAAATTATTATTTAGCCTTAGTTGCTATGGGATTTCCTTTATTGCAAGTGAAGTACTGAGCACGACAACTGACCATAGAGCCTCCATTTTATTGAAATGATATTATTTGGTTACATATTTCCTTGAGGTTATTTTTCATTTGGCAATTTCCAAATTTGCCAAATTCAAATTTCTCTTCAATTCTTCAAAACTACATTCCTCCTGTTGAGGGATGACTGCCTTACCTCTGTCACTTTTATGCAGCTGTGATGATGTTTCCTTAGCCCTAGGGCTAAGTCCTATTTCAGCTCTTATGATATCTCCCTTTCTTTGGATATTTTCTCTTTTGAAACCACTTTAGATAAATCAACCTAAAAGGAAATGCATTGCTTAATTGAGGAGCTGCCTCGCTTGAATTTGATGAAGATTTCTGATCTCCTTTTCTTTGAAATTTGTTTAGTGATAACATATTACATTAGACAAAAACTTATATTTAATGGGTCTACACAATTTTTTTCCTCTAGAGATTTTTCTACCCAACAATATGCATGCATATTAGAAAGCCATCACTAAGATAAGGGCTTTACTATGGCAATATTTTCCCTCTTAGATGAAAACCTTGAGGTTAATGTTTTTGATGACTCGATGTTTGAGCCCTCTTTAAATTTTTACAAATGCCAATGTTTTCAATGGTGTCCAAATGACAAATTAGAAATCTAAAAGATGACCAATATGCCATCAACGATCACAAAACCCTCACTTAGTAGACCAACGAAAATGGGGAAATCAAAATCAAGGTTATTTCAACCCCAAGAAACTTGTTGGGCTCAATCAAAGCACACATCAACATGTTATGATCCTTGTTACTGCTCAAACTAGCAGGGGATCTTATAGAGAAACTACTAGGTCAAGGGGCAACGATGGAGCGATAGCCCACTGTCACCTTAGCTAAGGCTCCTCTCTCTTTACAGACTATCATCGATGGGAGGAGACCCGATATAATGAGAATCAATAGATGAATGGATCAATATGAGGATAAGGAGTGGTTCCAAAGGCCTATTCACAATAGAGACCCAATTGTACGACTTTCTTGCTTGAAAAGCAAGCTGATATGCTCTCTAGGAAGGGCTAAGAGGATTATTGAGGATAGGGTTTGGGAATATATCTTGTCAAGAGGTTTCATAGACCCAAAAATCCTTATGGAGAATTGGCCTCTATGTGATCATTGTGAAATTAGAGTTGTGAAGTTGCCGGACCACAAAGAACCAAGTGGGCCAAGAATTAGGTCAAGGGTATGGAGTTGAGCAACCGAGGAGAGTCTTGACCTAATTATGGAGGAGAAGAGGACCAAAGGAAAATTTTTCTTTTGAGAATTGAATACAATGATCCAAATGAGGACACTAGCCAAGGGAAACCTCGGGCAAAAAGTGATCCTTGAGCTAGGGCTTGCTATATCTCAAAATCCCACCATCAAATTTCTTGAAATGTGGAGGGCCTCTAGAGAAAACCCTAGCATAATCATGGACAAGAGATCAAAGTTTTTTGATGGCTATAATGGGAGAAAAATGATGCCCTAGATGAGCTATGGAGGCTAGCCCTAGAAAGAGAATGAGAGGCGAGAGAAATATTGTTTTAAAGTGATCAAATATAGAAGTATCATTGCCTTATCATTTGGGAGAGATGGAGTCAAAGAGAATTTTGTGTTTGGAAAATGTTTACCGAGTTAAGGAGGCCTCCAAGCAACTTTGCATGGCATTAAGGCATGAGAGAAATTACTTAATGTCTTTATACTTCAATATGAAATAATTAAGGAATTATAAAGATTTATTCAATGAAAATAATCTCTAAGAACATTCACTGATTCATACATGGCCCATGCAATGATGTAATGCTACAAAATATCAAAATTTCCACAATTTTGCATAGAAAAGCAATAAATTTTGGACTTATATAACGAAAATCCCAGCAAAATTTCATGTGAAAAATTAAATAACAATAATAAGCATGAAAATGGTCACTTGTACAAATGAGCATATCTAATCATCTTCATGGGTCTACAAGTGGATCGAAAATGCCTGTAAACCATATGTAAGGATTAGGATGGTGACATAATCTCTCGCTTTGTCTCTTGCAGTGAGACATATCCTCATCTGGACCCTATATTAGGTGGGTGGATTGATGAAAGGAGATCTTGGGGTATAGCCAAATTCCCATTTCTTTATAAACTTCGATCCTGAGGCCTGTGGGTTATGGCCCACAAACCTACCGAAAGCATTTATTTAAGCCTTAAGCCTTTAAACCATGGACTTCAACAATATCGGATTTTCTTTTAAAAAACCTGGAAACATTCATTTATCGAGATACACAGGTTTACACTAGAAAAACCGTTGTTGAACCATAAGCCAGATCTCAAATATTATCCACCCGCATCTATAACTTCATCGGGTCCGGCTCATCAAACCATCTCCGCGGCACTACTCCTTCAAACTCTGAAACACTGATACCTCTGATCACCGATCATCGCATATCGGCGATATTTCATCGACCCTTCATCTATTGCAATATCACATGTTGTCTCATCAGTAATCGCTTATCAGCATTCCTCTGTCCTTTGATCTTGGCCCCTCCGATTTCTGATCAGTGATTAGATCGCGATCGTCGATCTTGATTCTCGATCCGATGGTCCATGCTAAATCATGCAATCACTATCGCTATAGTTCAATGGTCGGTCCGATAACTTACAAAGGGTTCTGCTAATGCGATATATCGACGATCGCTTATCACATTCCCTTAAAGCATGAAGTCCGTCCCTTGTAGACGAAAGTTTCCAATGTGATATGAATGAGTTACTTCGCAGCGATTCCATCCGAGCCATTGATCTTCCAGATCTAACCGTTCTTGTGCATCAATTCTTCGTTTCCTCTTGGACTTGGTCCCACTTTCTATTGATGGATTTTACGCCTTCCTCAGGCTTTCCTCTACCACACTTCATCAACACACAACACAACAATTATATATATAACAGTATTTCGTTGAATCTCCATCGATCCTACAGTGATAGATGGTCGATCAACAGTCTCGCAACATAGGATTTAAGCCATCCTCGCATATATACACATATAACAAGAAGGGGAATTATTACATAAACACACAGGCACACAACACGCATATATTGATTATAGAATATTAGAGTATAGACTAAGGCATTTTAGCCTTAGAATGAGTTCTCTCTCGATTACATTTTCCTCAATGGGGTTTTCATAAAACTCTATCTATCACTCTATATTCCTCTGTCTCTTATTGAACACGTAGGTTCATAATATATAAGAAATATTGGATCATATCACGAAAGGATCCGATCAATCCTCTAACAACCCTTACATCTCTCTATATGCGTACATATGTGGCAAATTACATTTAATAAGTCTCCTCGAGACTTTTATCCATTCCACCTAATTAGCTCTCTTTAAGCAGAATTTTCCCTTGTTAAGCTCCGATTGTCCATGTCCTCTCGTTCTCCGCTTTGGATTCCTCTTTTGATTAAGGAGGGTCAGATGCTCTTGCATCACAGACCTACCTATGGTTTTGTGCATGGATTTCACACATGGTTTTGGGCATGATGGTTTTCTGTCCATGGTATTTTGTAGATCCGGTCAAGGGAACTACAGTTATGTTATAATCCAAGGTTAATAGATTAGGTTTTATGAATGCTTCAACTTGTATATATATGTATTATAACATTGAAAGGAATATAATGAAAAATCTATTTGGTAGTCCCGATTTTGGGATCCAGGAGAAAATCTCTGTGTATATTTGTTTTATGTTTTATGCCCTCGCCATTGTTTATTTTCTATTTTTAGAATTTGTATCCAGGTAATTTCTGTACATGGTTAAAACCTACATTTGGTATCAGCCCTGTTTTGGCTTCAAGGGATGCCTTTGCTGCTGAGGGGTTTTCTCGAGCCTGTGGTAGACCTTGTTCAATGGGAGATATGCAGGATTGATTCTTGTGGTGAAACAAGATGACAAGTAGTGGAAAGATAAAGATCAATAAATTTAATGGTCAGAGTTTTGAGTTGTGGAAACTTAAGATGGAGGATCTGCTGGTGGATAAAGGTTAATGGATTGTGGTAGATCTGGGTGCTAAACCAACAACAATGTTAGCTAAAGACTGGGTGAAGTTGGATTGGAAGGCAAAGAGAACAATACAATTGTGTGTCTAAAATTTAGTATTACTGAATGTATCAGGGGAAGCTTTGGCGAAGGATTTGTGGGACAAGTTAGGGACTTTGTCCCAATCTAAGTCTCTGGTGAATAAATTGTTCCTATGGAAAAAGCTATATAACCTAAGGGTGAAAGATGGAGACTCGGTGATAGAGCATCTTAACGCCTTTAATACTGTGGTAAGCCAATTATTATTTGTTGATATTAAAATTTAGGATGAAGATAAGTGCATCAATTTGTTGTGCTCTCTACCAGATTCCTGGGATAGTTTGGTTGTTGCAATAGGTAGCAATCAATTACCTTATAGTTTGATGAAATAGTCTCATCCTTGATCTTGGAGGAGATGAGAAGGAAAAATATGGAGGGCCATAATGGTGATGTCTTATCTATACGTGTTGAAATATGGCAACAAGAATATTCCAATTTAATCTGTCCTTGAATTAAATTGTGAATTAAAATCGAATTTAGTCTTAACAACTACTTGGAAATAATTAATTAATTTATTTTAAATTAATTAGTTGGAGAAATTCAAATTAGAAGTCTTTCTGAAGTCATGCAAGAGTTATCCCTTAAATTAAGGAGATAAGATTGAGTTATATTTGAGTTGTAATTAGTTATCTCAATTTACTAAGTTAAGTCCAGTGAAATTAGTTCCAAACTATTTGAGGAACTAATAGTGAGTTAACAGCCAGTTGATGCATTAATGCACTCAACTAGTGCTACTCCAGTTAACTGAAGATTCCCTCATCAGAAACTCATGCATGTCTATTTTGAGAAAGGGCCAGTTGAGATTAATATTCAAGGGCAATGTACTATTAGTTGCATGTGTTTCTCATGGAGAAAACTAATGCATGCAGTCAAGGATTCATCCTTAAGGATTGCGCAGTTTTGAAGGCTTGTTTTTCCACTTGGTAATAGGCTAATCATCCACAAGGAACAACGCAAGGAAATAGGAGCTTGGAGGGTAGAGAGGAAAGCTGGAGAGAAGCCAAGATTTCCTGTGAGCATCTGTGAGAGCTAAGGCTTTGTATAATTCCTATGTATTTCCACCATGTATGATAATACAATAGTGTGGGGATTTTATCTGAGACTTTCCCCAAAGTATTTTCATGTGTATTGTGCCATTGATTCTTCTTCTTCTGGTTATATTGTTTGGCTAAATATTTAAGCTTCCGTGAATTGATAGTAGAAGTAGGTTATAGTATTTCGCCTTGATTTATATTGCATTATCGGGTTAACCTATCACAAATTTTCTACATGGTATCAGAGCTGTGAATAGTATACTGAGAAGAGAATTCGAAGTTTGAAGTTTAGGGTTGTAGGTGCAAATCAAATTCATATCATACTTCAAGGTTGGCCAATGGCATTCTATGGCTTGAGATTTGAGTATGCCTTGGAAGGTAGCTCGAATTACATAGCATGGAAAGATAGAATGGAGGTTGCACTAGAAGACAATGGCTTGAAGGAATTCATTGATCAAGAAATCCCAAAGCCAGCTTCAACTAATGCACAATATTTGGCTGAGTGGAAGAAGTGTGTGGTGAAGGTGAGATGGATCATCCTTGAGGGAGTTCGAGACCATATTTTCTCAAGTCTCCATGGGAAGGATACTCCATTTTCAATGTGGAAGACATTGAAGGACCTCTACCAGAACAATAGCGACCAAAGGAAATTGGCGCTCAAGGATAAGCTTTGAAGAATCAAGATGGATAAGGGCAATACTATTTCCACATATCTGAACAAGCTCACCACCTGCAAAGATGAGCTTGGCAGTGTGGGAATAACGACTGCCGATGATGATATGGTGAGCCTTGCTCACCTTGGCCTTCCAAAGAGTTGGAATAGCTACCAGGACTCTATGAATGGAAGGGAGAAAATACCGGATTGGGAACGACTGTGTTTAGATCTTATGCAGGAGGAGATCAAGAGGAGCACATGAGATGGTTCTTCATCCAAGAATGATGATGAAGAAAATATGGTCTTAGCAAGTAAGACAAGGAAAGGGAAGGGGAAGGCTTCCCATTTCAAATCAAATTCTTCTCATGGAGGGGAGAAGGGTGACATGTCTAAAGTAAGATGCTTTAATTGTCACAAGATGGGACATTATGTGACTAATTTCCCATCGAAGAAGTCCAAGAAGGGATCCTCAGAATGATCAGAAGGTGAGGCATTAGTCTCTTAGTTCGAAATGGACTTTACCCTCATCGCAAGCATGGTGTAATCAATGATGGGTTGTGTCTGGTATCTTGACAGTGGAGCCTCATTCCACATGACCAATAATAAAAATTTATTCAGTGCCTTGGAGGAGAAATACCTCAAGATGCGCATAGAGATGGGTGACGATGGAAGGTATAGTGTTTAAGGAGTGGGCATGGTTGCTTTTCAGATTGATAGATGTGATATATGTGCCTGGATTGAACAAGAACTTGGTATCGATCATGATGTTGGAGGACAAAGGTTACGATGTTGTCTTCACTAAAGGAAAGGCGTTCCTAAGACACATAGCCACGGGTCAAACCAAGAGGATAGGGATTTAGGTGAAGAATATCTATAAACTAGAGGTAGATGATTGTGCAGCATTGAGTATGAAAGCAGAATTGGTGCAAATCCAAGTCATTGGCGAGTTGTGGCACAGGCGGTTGGGCCATTTGCATCATGGGGCTTTGAAGATAATGCATTGGATATCTACAAGACTTCTCAAAGGTAAACTTGAGCAAGTTGACACATGCAAAGGTTGTACCTTGGGAAAGTATACCAAGTCTTCCTTTCATGATCGACACAGTCAAGTAGAGGCTATCTTAGAGCGAGTCATACTGATTGTGTGGACCATTCTCGATGGCATCCACAATGAAGCAAAGGTATTATGTGCTTTTAATTGATGATTATTCTTGTAAATGCTGGATTTATTTCATGCAAAAGAAGGATCAAACTCTCACAAAGTTTTGTGAGTTCAAAGCTTTGGTTGAGAAAGAGTTAGGGAAGAAGATCAAGGCCTTGAGAAGTGACAATGGTGGAGAATATGTGTCTCAAGAGTTTAATGACTTCTGTGCAATGGAAGGAATTAAAGGAGAGTTGACGACACCCCATAACCCACAACAGAATGGGGTGGTCGAGAGGAAGAATAGAAATATTGTAGGGGAAGCACATGTAATGCTACATGACCAAGGACTACCACTTCCACTTGTGCGCTGAGGCATGCAACACAACGATCTATTTGCAGAATAGAAGTCCGCATTGCATACTTGGGATGAAGACACCAGAGGAAGCTTTCTTTGGTAAGAGACCAGATGTGGGTCACTTCAGGATCTTTGGCTCATTGGTATATTGCCATGTGACAAAGGATGCAAGGAAGAAGCTTGAGTCGATAGCAGAGTTGGGGATATTTTTGGGGTACATTTATACCTCACAACTATCAGGTGTACTTGCCTACCATTCAGAGGATAGTCATTCGTAGAGATCTCAAGTTTGATGAGCAGAAGGCCATGCGAGTTTCCCTTGAGAGGGAGCTCCAACTATAGGCTGTGGAGGAATTGTTGGTTCATAAGGAGGAGGAGCCTCAGAGTGCTGCGGAGCAGCGGCATGCATAGGTTCCAGGAATGGAGACATCCACTCAAGCAGATTCTTCTAGAGATGGATGGAAGTGCACAAAAGAAGTTGACAGATTGTTGGAGGATGCGAGAGAGAATGTGGGAGCACTATCTTCTCAGCACAGACAGATGAGGTCACCTGAGAGGTACACTGGATACATGGCCCTTGCTGGGGAATGTGTTGAGACCAAGCCATCTTCCTTTGAGGAAGCAGTGCAACATTTGATTTGGGTTGATTCTATGGTGGAGGAGTATGACTCCATAGTTCATAACAGTGTTTGGGATGTGGTTTCAAGACCGAAGAACAAGTCAGTTGTGAGTTCCCATTGGCTTTACAAGGTAAATCAAGCTGCTAATGGTAGTGTGGAGAAGCATAAGGCAAGATTTGTTGCCCGTGGCTTTTCCCAGGTTGAGGGGATTGACTATGATGAGACTTTTGCTCCTGTCACAAGGTACTCATCTATCAGATCTATGTTGGCACTACCAACACAGATGGGTTGGAAGATTCATTAGATGGATGTGAAGAATGCATTCCTTAATGGCCAGATTGAGGAAGAGGTGTACATAGAGTATCCAAAAGGTTTTGAGACCTTTGATCGTGAGTCGCATGTGTGCCAACTCAAGAGAACGTTGTATGGGCTGAAGCAAGCACCTCGTGCTTGGTACACCAGGATAGACAACTACTTCACCAAGTTGGGCTTCACAAAGAGTGAAGCGGATGCGAACCTGTACCATATCGTGGTGAAAGGTAAGTTGTTTACCATCATACTTTATGTTGATGATCTCATGTTGACTGGTGATGATCAGTTGATCGTGTCTTGCAAGGAGGACCTTGTAGGAGAATTAGAGATGAAATACATGGGTCTCATGCATTACTTCTTTAGCATGGAAGTGTGGCAGAAGGATGGGGAGTTGTTTGTGTCTCAGGGCAAGTATGCCAATGAGATACTGAGGAGATTCCACATGGAGAAGTTCAAACCCATGCAGACTCCTCTAGCAGGTAACTGGAGAAAGGAGGTTGCTTCTTCAAGAGAAGTGGTAGAGGCTACTATGTACAGGCAACTTGTGGGTTCACTGATGTACTTAATGAACACACAACTAGATTTGTGCTATGCGGTGAACTAGCTAAGTCAAGTGATGGTTCAGCCTACCAAGATGTTTTGGAAGGTGACAAAGCATGTATTGAGATACCTCAGAGGCACATCTCAATATGGATTATGGTATAGACAGACAGAGGGAGTGAACGTACAGGGCTTCACTGATGCAGATTGGGTAGGGAGTTCATCAGATCGGAAGAGCACATCAGGAGGGATTTTCAACCTTGGGTCATTGACAGTTTCTTGGTACAATAGGAAATAGAGGTCGGTTGCACTCAACTTAGTAGAGACAAAATACATGGCTGCAAGTTAGGTAGCATGTGAGGTCATCTAGATGTGGAAAATCCTAGTTGGTTTGTTTGATCAGAGGATGGATTCAACTAATCTATTGTGATAATTAGAGTTGTATCAAACTCTCTGAGAATCCAATATTTCATGATAGGTCCAAGCACATCGACATCTGGTATCATCATCTTAGAGACTATGTAGTGAGGAGGATCATGTTGCTGCAATATATTTCGACAGAGGAGCAAGATGTTGACATTTTGACAAAGGAATTGTCAAAGTGTAAATTTGAGTTCCATAGAGACAGGATCAAGGTGGCAGATAAACCCTTTCTTGTTGAGAGGGAACGTTGAAATATGGCAACAAGAATATTCCAATTTAATTTGTCCTTGAATTCAATTGTGAATTAAAATCGAATTTAGTCTTAATAACTACTTGAAAATAATTAATTAATTAATTTTAAATTAATTAGTTGGAGAAATTCAAGTTAGAAGGCTTTCTGAAGTCATGCAAGAGTTATCCCTTAAATTAAGGAGATAAGATTGAGTTATATTTGAGTTGTAATTAGTTAACTCAGTTTAATTAGTTAAGTCCAGTTAAATTAGTTCCAAATTGTTTGAGGAACTAATAGTGAGTTAATAGTCAGTTGATGCATTAATGCAATCAACTAGTGCTACTCTAGTTAATTGAAGATTCCCTCATCAGAAACTCATGCATGTCTATTTTGAGAAAGACCCAGTTGAGATTAATGTTCAAGGATAATGTACTATCAGTTGCATGTGTTTTCTCATGGAGAAAACTCATGCATGCAGTCAAGGATTCATCCTTGAGGATTACACAGTTTTGAAGGTTTGTTTTTCCACTTGGTAATAGGATAATCATCCACAAGGAACAAAATGAGGAAATAGGACTTTGGAGGGTAGAGAGGAAGGCTAGAGAGAAGCCAAGATTGCCTGTGAGCATTTGTGAGAATTGTACTGAGAGATGGCTAGCTGTGAGAGCTAAGGCTTTGTATAATTCCTATGTATTTCCACCATGTATGATAAAACAATATTGTGGGGTTTTTATCTGGGACTTTCCCCAAAGTATTTTCATGTGTATTGTGCCATTGATTCTTCTTATTTTGGTTAGATTGTTCAGCTCGATCTTTAAGCTTCCACAAATTGATAGTAGAAGTAGGTTATAGTATTCTGCCTTGATTTATATTGAATTATCGGGTTAACCTATCACAGATTTTCTATAGTACGAGGACAGTCCCAGAATAGAAACAAAAATAATTCCTCGAGTGGGAGATCTAAATCTAGAGGGATATCTAAATTTCCAGGAAAACCTGTAAAGGTGTGGTAGAAATGCAGAAAGGAAGGGCACTTCAAAAGGGATTGTAAATCTGAAGCTCCAGAGAAAAGAAAGGGATCAATGATGCTCCTTATGCAGAGGTGAAAACCACCTCAAATGAACATGGGGATGCAAACTTGGCTTCTTATTCAAGTACACATGTAGATCATGAGGCATTGTTGATTGACTCGGGTTCATCATTTCACTTCACTCCACATAGAGAGTGGTTCTGCGAGTATGAGAAATATGATGGTGGATATGTCTTCTTAGGGGATGTCAGGAAGGCTAGAATCATCGGTTGTGGAAAAGTCAAGTTGAATTTGCAAGGTGGAAGGATTAGAAAACTTCTGGGTGTTCTGCATATTCCTGCATTGGCTAGAAACCTAATTTCTGTAAGCAAGCTGGATGATGCAGGTGTAAAAATATTGTTCGAGAAAGATCCATGCAAGATGGTTCGGGGAGCACTGGTATTGATGTGGGGAGTTAGGATTGGAACTCATTATTGATGGGTGCAATAGTTATGTGGTTCCTGAAAGTGGAGCAGAAAATCTAGTGGTCTCTGGAGAAAATACCATGCTATGGCATCAAAGGCTTTGACATATTGGAGAGAAGGGCCATCGAATACTTCATGGTAATGGTATGGTAGAAGGTATGTCTAATTTCTCTTTGGATTTTGACTTTTGTGAAAGTTTTGTATATGGGTGTTACAGATCCATTTGGGCACATCACTCCCATCATTCAGATCAGTACTTTTAGGGCTAATCAAACCCTAATTCAGTTGCTACATTCCCTAGACAAGTCATCACTTTGAATACCTCCTTCCTTGAGAGTTTCTTGGCCTGAAGCCCTCTAGAAATGCCTACTTGAGGGACTAGCACAGCCTTGGTCAGGGGTAAGTGCACTTTAGTGTAGGTAGGCCCATGTTAGGGTGCTTTCTAGAGCACTTAGGCCCACTTTGACCTATGCTGGGCAAGATTGAGTGAAATCATCAAAGGGTTTTGGGAATATTCTTATCTTCTGGAGCCATCTAGAAGATTCCCATACTTATCATCTCCTATAAGCTCAAAATTGGATAGGGAATGAGTTAAGTAACTTCCTATCCTCTCATCCCTTCCTCCATGGAAACTAACTCTAATTTTGGAAGGCCATTCAATACCTTCATTTATGACCAAACCACCTCCATTTTCCTATAAATTGAGCACTCATCTAAGTGATCAAGGGCTGGAATTTGAGAATTTGTAAGGTGATACTGTTGGTGTGAGGTTTGAGATTGTAAGCAAGTATTGTTATGCTACCGAAATGTTGTGCTTTTGATGTGATGTTGGTTGGAACCCAAGCTGGAAGAGTGGCAATGGATCAGACTTCATGGTTGTAATTATTCCTTCTACTTAATAAAGTTGTTTACACCTTTTCCCATATTCTTGTCTTTATGTATGATGATTATATGTGTAAATGCTTTTGATTCCATTTGCTTATAGTAGATAGATCTCTTGCTTTGATTGGTTTTTTGTCTTCTGTTTATGCTTGTAGGTACTTGTTGAGTAGATTAGGTTCCAGAAGGAGCGATGGGAGCCAAACAAAGGAGATAAAGGGAAAGTAAAAGATAACAAGTAGGTCCATTGTATTATTTATCTCGTATAGGAAAAGGTTAAGCGCTTTAAATCTATTGTTCTAGGTGTAGCTACCCACCTAGGGAAATTGTGTTTATTCGTAGATGCAAAATTCCACATAACAATGGGAAGAAGAATCGGGGAGTTTCCCCTCCAGTTCTAAGAGGGAAAAACAAATATTAGAGCTTGTGCTTAGTGATGTGTTTGGACCTGTGTCGGTTCCATTAATGGGTAAGTCTATATACTATGTATCATTTATAGATGACTTCTTAAGGAATACATGGATATATTTCTTCAGGAATAAATTCGAAGTCTTTGAAAGGTTTAAATAATTTAAGGCTCTAGTGGAGAACCAAACAGACAAGAAGATAAAGGTGTTGAGGAAATATAACGGTGGAGAGTTTTGCAAGAAGGAATTTGAACAGTTCTGTAAGACTACCCCATACACACCTCAGAAAAATGGAGTTGTATAAATAATGAACATGATGTTGATGGAAAAGGCCAGAAGCATGCTCAGTGGTGCTTAGTTAGGATAGGAATTCTGGGCAGAGGCAGTGGAGACTGCATGTTACCTGGTCAACGGACCACCTTCATTAGTGTTGGAGGATAAAACTCCTCAAGAGGTATTGAGTGGTAAGAAACCCTCTCTTTCACGTCTGAGGTTATTTGGATGTGATTCATATGTACATGTTCCAAAGGAGAAAAGAACAAAGTTGGATAGTAAATCTAAAAGGTGTATTTTATTGGGTATAAGGATGGTTTAAAAGGTTATAAGCTTTGGAACCCAAAAACAAGGAAGGTTGTGTACAACCGAGATGTGGTGTTTAGAGAGGTGAAATATGTTATTAAACATGAAGTCATACCAAAGGAACCTAAGAACATAGAGTTTGAACTAAAGGAGGAAGAACCAGACTCTACGATAGAAGATGAATCAGAAGATGAAGATCCACAAACTCTATCTATGAGAAGATCAATTTGAGAAAGAAGGAATCCAGAAAGGTATAATCCATCTGCTTTCTATTCAAATTTTGCTTTATCTATTACTGATGATGATCCCAGAACTGTGAGGGAAGTAGTAGATTTAGAGGATGGAAAACTATGGAAAGATACCATGGTTGATGAAATGACATCTTTGCACAAAAATGAGGCTTGGGATATGGTGGAGTTGCTAGCTGGAGGGCAACCATTTGGCAGAAAATGGGTGTTTAAGAAGAAGATGAATGTAGAAGGCAAGGTGGAGAAATACAAAGCTCGGTTGGTAGAAAAATGTTATTCCAAGGTGCCAAGAATTGATTTTGGTGATATTTTTTCTCCTGTTGCCAAGGTAGCTTTTATTAGATTAGTTTTATCTGTTGTTGTTTCTTTTGATTTTGAGGTAGAATAGATGGATGTGAAGACAACATTTCTTCATGGGGATTTGGAAGAAGAGATCTACATGAAGCAACCTAAAGGCTTTGTGGTGAAGGGTAAGAAAGAATTGGTATGCAAGTTAAGCAAGTCTCTGTATGAGTTAAAACAATCACCAAGGATGTGGTATCAGAAATTTGATACATTTATACGGGGACTTGGCTTCACCAAAAGCAAAGACAATCATTGTGTGTATTTTAAATTAATTGGTGATTGTGTTATTTGTCTATTCTTGTATGTGGATGATATGTTGCTGGTTAGAAATGATAAAGAAATTATCAAGGATTTGAAGACCCAATTGTCCTCCAAATTCAACATGAAAAATCTTGGTGCTGCAAACTATATTTTGGGCATGGAAATTAAAAGAGATCAGTAAAATAAGAATATTTGGTTAAACCAGAGGAATTATGTCAAGACAATATTGCAGAGGTTTAATATGCAGGATAGTAAACCAGTGAAGGTTCCTATTTATGTAGGTGTAAAGTTATCTACTGAACAATGTCCCAAGACACAAGAAGAGGAAGAGGACATGTCCTGTGTTTCATATGCAAGTGTAGTCAGTAGCATGATGTATGCAATGGTTTGTAGTAAACTAGACATTGCACATGCAGTGGGATTATGAAGTAGGTTTATGTCAAAACCAGGGAAGGAGCATTGGAGAGTAGTGAAGTAGGTTTTCAAGTATTTGTGGCACTAGTGATTATGGTTTGTGCTACCAAGGAAGACCAGGATTGGACAGAGTTTTGGATAGAATTTTGGACATTCGTGGCTTTATTGATGCAGACTGGGCTGGAGATATGGATCATAGAATATCTACAAGTGGGTATGTGTTTAACCTATTTGTAGTCGTAGTCAGTTGGATGAGTAAGAGGCAGTCTGTAGCGGCACTTTCAACTACAAAGGAAGAATACATGACAACCACTCATGCAAGGAAGGAAGCAGTTTGGTTGTGGAGATTGTGTTCAAGTATGGGGTTAGTACAATGAGCTATAAGGATAGACTGTGACAGCCAAATTGAAATTTTCTTGGAAAAGAACCCTGCTTATCATTCAAAGACAAAGCACATTGATGTTCATAATCACTTTGTGAGGGATATGGTTGAGGAAAAAAAGGTGTTTCTAGTAAATGTGGATACTTTGAAGAATACTGTAGATGCATTGACAAAGTCTGTGAGCACTGAGAAGTTCTCTTAGTGTAGAGAAACAATGGGCATTGAAGGGCTGGACCAATGACTAAGCTCTCTTATGGAAAGAAAACAACAAGTGGGAGAATGTTGGGTGTGTGTTATATTCTTTCCATGAATACCCCACGCACGGGGTGGGGGGGGCGGAGGTGTAGCCCCTCCTGTACATTGCACCGGGTGTAGCAGGGGGGTGGTAGCCCCCCCTGCACAAGGTACCCCAGGAATTTTTTTTTGGACCCTATATTAGGTGGGCTTACCTACCTATGGTTTTTTGCATGGATTTCATACATGTTTTGGGCATGATGGTTTTCTGCCCATTGTATTTTATAGATCTGATCAAAGGGAACTACAATTATGTTCTAATCCAAGGTTAATGGATTAAGGTTTATGGATGCTTCGACATGTATATATATGTATTGTAACATTGAAAGGAATATAATGAAAAATCAATCAGGTAGTCCTGGTTTTGGGATCCAGGGGAAAATATATGTGTATATCTGTTTTATGTTTTATGCTCTCACCATTGTTTATTTTATGTTTTTAGAATTCATATGTAGGTAATTTCTGTACAGGGTTAAAAGCTACATGGTGCAAGTGTGGAGCCAACTGGGCATGGTGAGTTAGGTATATCATCCATATCCAAAAGGTGGAACACGAGCAATCAATGAGCAGTGCTGGGGATTTGTGAAGAAATATCTGCTATGGTAGAGGTCCATGGATCTCAACGCCCACCCTAAAAGTGCCAATGTGGCCCTCCAATACAAAGAATCATTAGAATAATAAAGTAAAAGAGATTACAAGTCATGGAATCAATGGGGCACTTCATGGTGGCATGCCCTTCCATAGTGGGATTTGGCATGTACAAGTGTCTCCAAGCTCAATAAGGGGGTTAATCAAGGACCCTATTAGGTGGTTTCAACCTTTAAAGGGGGTGACACATCCATGCTACATCCATTAGGTGGTAGGTGGAAAATGATATAGCGATGGAAAAATGTGGGGATCAGGGGAATGCTCTAAGCCACATGCCATGGCATAAGGGTAGCGATAATAAGGGATGCCCAAACCTAGGTATATGAGTGTAGGAGGGAGAAAATTGTAGTACATGAGTTACCTCGACCTTTATTTTTCGACCCTTCTTCATATGCCTTTTGCCTTTGATTAGTTTTTCTTTATAACTGCTTGGGGCTTTAGGGGATGAGAGCATATGATATAACAGTGGATACCCCCTTTTGAGGTGGGGCGGTTCATTGCCCACCAATGGTAGGGACTATCATGGGTACCTTAATGATGGAGGGGGCTCATCTAGGGCCCATAGGAACTAGGATGACAACCACAGATAAAGGGTAGAGCTCATGTTTGGATTTTTCCCACGTGCAAAATTCATATGTCCTAGCCATGTTTTCCATTTTGTGGTACATTTCCTATTGAGAGTGGCCAAATTATGCTTTTTTTTCTTCTTAGTTGCTTCAACCTTCAGGGTATTGTTCCAAGCTTGAACCAAGGTGTGGACAAAGGGAGGGGGTAGCTAAACTTATGTGGAAGCAGTGGGCACATGTGGACCCAGATGGGAAAAGAGATGAATGGGGCTAAAATGAGTGGAAGGGAGTGATGTGTATGGTGTTAGGAAGCTGGACCAGGCAACCAAAATTTGGATTTCTCATGTAGTTCCAAACCTAAAGCTAATGGAAAATAAAGGAGATCCCATGATCTAGTAGTGGAGACAAGAGTACAAACCTAGCCCACAATTTTTGTTGAATGCCCCCACCAATCCATGCCCAAAAGTGGCCATGACAAGTAGGGAAAATTACTCAACTATACTGATGAAAAGACATACCTTCGGGGTCGAGAGGCCCAACTTCAAACATACAATCATAACAAATGTGTGAGGGACCATATGGCTAGCTCAGGTGGCATAGATAATGGCACATCTAGGACCATCTAGGAGAAAACTTCTCTCCTATAGATACTACCCATAGGTGGTGGGTAACAATGATTTTTCCTTAACAATGATAATAAACCAATAATTATAGCCCACTTCAAGGGGGGATCCATCCTTATAAAATAAATACAATGAACAAAACAATATTTGATGATCCTAAGACTAGGTCTCCTTAGTGTGTGTGTGTGTATATATATAGGAGATAAAGGATACAATTATAATAAAATGGGACCATGAAGGGTCCTAGCCTACATATCAATATAACAATAGAAATGTAATTACTCAAAATCTAGGGCTTAATAAGGGGTTTTTGGGTTAACATGAGGCTTATATAGGGCTTAACATGCCCCTCCCTTTAAAATAAGTGTTGTCCTAAACACTTAACTATCTCTGCTTTTTTTTGCATGAAACACTCATCTTTCCTTGTCACTTCTTACACTGGTAGGTTCTTCCATTTGATGAGATACTCAGTAATTTCTCGATTTGTTTCCAAAATTGTTTCCTGTTCTAGTATTATTTTCCCTTATTCATTGATCTCTGGTAGAAGAGTTTGGACTGGGATCTTATCTCTGATGACCCTTTTTAAGAAAAAATCATGGAATACAAGATCTATACATGAATATGGAGGCAACTCCAATTTGTATCCCATATATCTAATCCTCTGTAACACCTTATAGGGTTGATAATACCTCAGAGCTAATTTATTGTCCTCGTTTTGTTATTTGAGGGAATTTTTTTGTATGGTTGTAGTATCACAAAAAAGAAATCCCCCATTTCAAATTCCCTTTTATTGCGATGTTGATTTGCTTGTTTCATCGTATTTTGTACCTGTTGCAGCAAAATCTAGCAGGCCTTGGAGAGGGGTACCCTACAAGGCTATCACTAGACCAAGTGACAACAATGGGGTAATGGCCCATTGTCACCACAACCAAAATCATTTGCTCTTTATGGACTTTCATCAATGGGAGGAGTCCTGGTATAAGGTAACCTATAAGAGATGCTTTAGGTATAAAGGTATTAGGATGACCAAGAGGCTTCTAAGAGGAAGGCTCAACTTAAGTACAAGGCTCCCATCAATGAATGAAGGTGATTTTCTTTCCTTAGAGAGGCAAACTTTGTTTAACACAAGACCTAGGGATTGAATAGTAGGTTCATAGTTGAGATGGCCAAAGGTCAAGGTATAGAGAAGGGGTTTCCCACAATATATTTTAGGAAGGATACGACACATGAAACCCTTAGCAAGCCCCCAAGTTGAAGTTAAAACCAAACTAGGATCTTACCCTAGGGAAAACAACTAGGGAAAGGGAATTTATGGATGAAATGAATGTCTATCAAAGCGAGTGATTTTATGGAAACCGCCCTACCTTTGATATTTAAACTTTCCAAGTGCCATAAATTCTCTTCCTAGCCAATTTGCACTAGGCCCTAGGTGGTCGCTTGACCTTAAGAGGGCCAAATTAGGTAGAGAGAAAGAAAGAGAAAAGTTTATGGATACATTTTGATTTGATCACCAACAAAGGATTTCCAGTGCCTAGCCTAGGGTTGATGGTGTTTATGGTGTCTTTAGGATGACTGAAACTTGCAAAGGAGTAAAGATGTTTTGACGTCGTAGCATCAAAACCCTAACTATCACCTTTGTGAGGGATTAAAAGTCACTTTGGAGACATAATGAAAGATAACCAAGGGGATTGCCATTCACATATCATACCATGAGTAATGCATGCAATAATATGACCTAACTTCCATAAAATTGATCTTCAATAAAATTAGGGCACAAAATTT
>APFE030015386.1:0-32746 GCA_000404065.3 Pinus taeda | reverse complement strand
ACCAATAAAGTTTCTTCAAGTTTTCTTCCCAATTTTTCCCCAGTCATTGCTGACCAGTACCTCTTTATTTTTCTCAAGCTTGAGGAGGATAACATATGCTTGTTCTATAATTTTCCTTTTGGGCAAACCTGTCGCTATGTTTTAACGAGCCTAGCGACAATGAAACTCGCTCTTATCTGCATGGACAAGTTTGTCGCTATTGTTTTAACGAGTTTAACGACAAAGATAACTCAGTCCTTTTCAATTTTAGAGAGTCTGAAAAGAGATGGAAAGGAAACTCCACTAATTCATTTTCGTCATATAATCCCTTAAGTTCGAAAAAGTGTAGAATAATACGAAAGGGATGACTTTTCGATAGTTTTAACGAGCCAAACTAGACAAGCGCTCAATATTTTTGTGTAATAATCCCTCAGGTCCAAAAAGATTAAAATCTAGAGGAGGGATAGCACTTCCGATCACTTTAACGAGCTGGAGAGGCCAATTGCTTGACCATCTTTTCATATTTTACGAGTCAGATGAAAAGAGCTTGAAGGAGACTCGTTTTTTGAGGAACGAGTGATAACTTGGGAGTAGGTAAGTTCTAGTCTTTGTGGATGGGCCCCTATATTGTTAAGCATGTGTTAGCAAAAGGAGCCTGCGAGCTAGTAGATTATGATGGGATTCCACTGTCGCAAGCCCGAAACGGGTTGTACCTTAAGCGTTACTATGCTTAACTCAATATAGTAACCTCTTCATATGATTTTGTTACATTTTTGTTTTCGCTAAGAGTGATCGTTTTGGTTAGGTAATCCGATTTTACATTTGTTGCAAATGTCGAACCTATTGGAGTCATTTGTTGGATACATTGACGAAGCGAGTCGTAGTTCGTGGAACCTATCTTTTGCAGCCTGGGCCATCTTTGATCCAAGCGACGAATTAGTAAGTTTCAGAGGGGTATATATTGGTCAATCGACGAACAACATCGCTGAATACAATGCGTTGATAGAGCTCCTCTCTAATGCCATTGCGCGTGGCATACACCGACTTGTCGTTAGGCTAGACTCACAACTCGTCATTCTACAACTTACTGGCATCTATTCCATGCAGAATCCAGCTATCTATCGTATGTTCCTAAGGGTAAAGATTTTGCAAAGGCAGTTTGATTCTATTTAATATCAACATATTTCTAGAAACTTAAACACATTAACCGATTCATTAGCAAATTATGTGTTAGATAGAAATTTGCAACATTTATAAAAAGAAAACATTTCATCCATATTTGCATGAGGTTCATATAACTTAACCAAAATAAAGCTCCAAAAATAAAAAATATATATAACTATTTATAGTTTATACATAGTGTTCTGTTTCCAAGACAAAAATTGGTCATATGACCCAAAAACTCAAAATGCTAGGGGCCACCCTAGTCTAATGGTGCTGGTGATAACAAGTCATTGCCTGTGCAATCATGTGTAAGAGCCTAGTCCATCAATTCGGCACGCCAGTGGTATGTCGTTGTAATCTCATAGGCAGCTCGTCGGTCCTCGCATACGGAATACCAAGGGTGAGACCCTTGATCTGATCCTGCAACACTGCAAGAGTCTTCGCTACATCCAGATCGCGAAGGAAAACACTCCCTACAACCTCTCCTATTGGAACGACAACTACTGCTCTCAGGCTCACTGCTGGTCGCACTGGTCCGATATCTGCATGAACACATGAGTTTTGATTAGTCTTGATGTATTTTTAAAAGAAAGCACATGAACATTATAAAAGCAATAAACATAGATATGGTTAGATATTTTTGCCTATGACACCCCACTGCTCACCAGCCGTTAGCCCTAAATCTGGGTCACCCCAGAAATCCATCCCTACATACGGACACTCGGCATAAACCATCTGTTGACGGTTGAACCACTCGAAGAAGGCATCAAAGAAAGAAACTTGCGACTGACCAGCATGTTGGGTCATAAGGTCAACCCATCTTTGCATCCGTGGCTCAGTCAGTGGTGGATAACTGAGTGAAATGTAATGTGGCTACATCAGTGGGATCTTCTCCAAGGTGAAAGCGGTCAGAATAGAACCATAGCCAAAGTTCTTAGATCTTCCATTTTTCACCTTGGTAAGTTGTTCTTTTATCACCGGAAGTACTGCATCACACCAGTTGAGTACCTTTGGTTCGGGGCATTCCAAGGCGTACTGCATATAAGACCTATTAGCCAAGTGAAGGGCCGCGCTACCAGCCATCCTAGCAAAGGTGAATAAAATAGTCCTCAAGGACCGGTCAGTGACATCTCGGATATTGATCTTGCCGTCCCTGCTCAGCTGAGATCCTTCTCTATAATATCGACGAATATAATACCTCACGTATTCGCCCCCACGGGTGGAACCTGATAGTGAGAGAGGGGCACCACACCTCGATAAACTGGTCAAGAAGTAGATGTCCTCAATAGTCAAGGGGATGGATTTTCCTCTAATCTGGAACACTTGGTTGGTAGGATCCCATGCATCGAGGAAATATTGCAACAAGTTGAGTTGTTGCCTCATGCTAGATATGTGGAAGAACTTGAGCAAACCACAGTCCCACAATGCAGTTACCATACCCGGATCATGTAAGGCAACCATGTCCTCTTCTACATGCTCATGTTCACACCATGTAACAACCATTTTGCTCCGATGAATCTCTGAAAAACAAACAAGAGAAGAATTAGGATCTTGATTTGGCAAAAAATAGGCAAAATTTCCATGAAAAATTAGTGCAAAAGTTTTCCTCCTTGCGCCCATCACACCCCAGCTGTGTACTGCGTGAGATGCATACTGACTGGCCAAGGGCCAGCCCAGTATGCATCGCACCTTTTGATGTATACTAGGTGCAACGGGGGCAGAACGAATTGTTCAAACCCCAGAGGCTCAGAAAAGCAGGAAAACATGCACAGAATTCAAAAAGGAAAGAATGCAATTGAAGAGCTCAGGTTTAACTCCTACATGGTCCAGACATCACCGAAAATCGTCCATAGAATCTCCTAGAATTAGCTGATGAAAATCAAGGGGGAAAACACCTCCAGAGCTCCAACAATCCCAAGTTCAAATGAAATGGTAAAATGAGTGGTAAAACTACTTTTAAGTTACTTTTCATGTAATTCAAGTAGGGTATTAGTGTTTTAACTCATTTTTCAGGCATGTATTCTCATTTCTAATCATTTTGATGGAGCAATTGAACTGGTAGTACGACCGGAAAAAGAACATAGTGTTAACCTCCAGAGCTCCAACAATCCCAAGTTCAAATGAAATGGTAAAATGAGGGGTAAAAACTACTTTTAAGTTACTTTTCACGTTATTCAAGTAGGGTATTAGTGTTTTAACTCATTTTCAACCATGTATTCTCATTTCTAATTAGTTTGATGGAGAAATTGAACAGGTAGTACAACTGTCAAAAGAACATAGTGTTAACGGTAAATCAAATATTGATGACGATTATCACGAGCAGTTTTACGCGAAGTTCAAGCTCGTTAAAAAATAAACCTAGCGATGAGCATATGTTCCACTAGAGTTTAATATCATTAAAAAATGAACCCACCTTTGGTAAATAACTATTGCGATTGGATTATCATCAGCTTTTGAGCCTTGGTCGTGTTCCTACCATCACCTCCACTCTGTTTTAGCTGATCATACGCCTCCATTTGATTGTTTACCCCTTTTGAGGAATAGCTGCGACGAGTGATTCTGTTAGCCATCTTCTTTACACTGCCGTGATTGGAAAGTTCCAAACCTTACCTGGAACCAGCTTCTACCCGAAAATATCACTCATTCCTCAAAAACGAGTCTCCTTTAAGCTCTTTTCATCTAACTCATAAAATATGAAAATATTGCCGAGCAATTGGCCTCTCCAGCTCGTTAAAGCAATCGGAAGTGCTATCCCTCCTCTAGATTTTAATATTTTTGGACTTGAGGGATTATTACACAAAAAGATCGAGCGCTGGTCTTGTTCGACTCATTAAAACTATCCAAAAGTCATCCCTTTCATATTATTTTACAATTTTCCAGACTTAAGGGATTATATGACGAAAAGAATTACTGGAGTTTCCTTTCCGTCTCTTTTTAGACTCTCTAAAATTGAAAAGGACTGAGTTATCTTTGTCGTTAAACTCGTAAAAACAATAGTGACAAACTTGTTCATGCAGACAAGAGCGAGTTTCACTGTCGCTAGGCTCGTTAAAACATATCGATGGGTTTGCCCAAAGGGCAAATTATAGAACAAGCATATGTTATCCTCCTCAATCTTGGCAAAAATAAAGAGGTGTTGGTTAGAAATGATTGGGGAAAAATTGGGAAGAAAACTTGAAGAAACTTTATTGGTAGCAAGTTTCTCTTGAACATGACACTTTCAATCCATCACCATGATTGAGTTGGGTTGGGTTATTCCGTTCACCAGTCATATTACCATTGGTCCATCGGACCATCCATTTTTGGGGTTAATGCTACCAATCCATTTCAGTGTCACCGATATGTTCAAGAGAAGTCACTCAGAGAATTCACCAACCCAGCTTGTGTCTCATCCGCTACAATACCTTCATGCTTCATTCTTTAATGATCGCCACCCTGAACCCTATATCATCAGATTGTTTTCACCTCCACAAAATCATTTTCTCCGTTGCGTGTCGTAGATGAGAGATTCATTAATGCCCTCCTATGACGGGTCACTTCTTGTCGACATCAGCTCATTATCCAAGAATTTGACCTAGGAACAACCCTTTCAGGACTTTGAAGCTTGCATGCCTCAATGGCAAGTTTCTCACTTCCGAAGACAGATTTACATCAATGGCCTTCGACCGAAAGATTTTGCGTGGTGTTCGATGCCAAGTCCATTTTTCACACCACGTGAATTATACTGTCATACCTTGAGGGTCATTATCATTATCGCTGATTCCTCTCGCGCCTGCTAACAGCTTACATCATTGGCTGGTAATCAGGCAATGTATTTCCATGTTCGACTCCAGAACATATTTTCACATGGATTGACTTGTACTCCGGGTGAAGATTGAATGAGTTTTGAAGACCGCGGATCTAGTTTCATCCACCTGGGTTGCGATATATTTAGGAAAATAAAGACATCAAATGTACATCATTGCTGCACAGATAATCATCCAAGCTGAACGATGATGACTCTACTAGAATCATCATTTTGCCACACAGACGGTTGTCTGTCCTATGTACATGAAAATGAATTTATAAATCTGAGCATGGGAATGCCCACCTCAACTAGATCATGAAAATATTATGAAGATAATGTATTGTATTGTATCTTATTACAGGTTTCCTTCCAGTTTGAAAAACCTTGGATCCTCATGATAAAGCATTTCACCTGACATCAAAAAGATTTACGACCTCATGCTTTAGGGGGAAACTGTTATAGACATATTTGGGCACTGCAACCCCAATCAAATATGTCCATAAACCAAGGGCTTCTAAGTCCCTAAAATTGTTCTTTCATACCCTAAAGGAGCAAGGTCAGCTGATTACATCATCTCCCAGAATTTCTCCATGAAAAACTACTCAGAACTGGTCAAAACTGGACCATATAGACTACTCAATGCTATGGGTGCGCTGCATCTCACTTGCCACATGACAAAAAAAGCGATGCATACTGAAAAGCCCTTCTGTGGGGTGCGATGAGCGAGAGCAGACAAATGGCAGAGGTAGTTGGCTAGGTGGAAACCTAGAGAATATTCTAGAAACTGCCCATTTGACACTTGCCTCTCCGAATTCGCCCAAGGATGAGTAAGAGATCATGAATCTCCAAGTGGAAACAAGAACTATCAGAGAAAGGGCATTAATTAAAATCCCAAAAGCTGACTCACCCACCTGCAAACATCTATATATGGATCCCTCATCCCAGAGATCCAGGGGGCTGGAATCTTGTATTTTGTAAGGAAGTGTTGTTGGTTGCTTTGTGGAACATCATAGTGTTTGGGTGATATAAGCTTTTCATGAGGTGAAGAAGGACTTTCATGCTGGGAGGATGACACTGGGTCAGATCAATGGGTTGTAATCTGAAAAAGTGTAAAGTAATGCGGAAGGGATGACTTTTCGATAGTTTTAACAAGTCGAACAAGACAAGCGCTTGATATTTTTGTGTAATGATCCCTCAGGTCCAAAAAGATTAAAATCTAGAGGAGGGATAGCACTTCCGATCGCTTTAACGAGATGGAGAGGCTAATTGCTTAGCAATCTTTTCATATTTTATGAGTCAGATGAAAATAGCTTGAAGAAGACTCGTTTTTTGAGGAATGAGTGATGATTTTGGATAGCAGCTAGTTCCAGGTAAGGTTTGGAGCTTTTCAATCATGACAGTATAAAGAAGATGGCTAACAGAATCACTCGTTGCAGTTGTTCCTCAAAATGGGTAAACAATCAAATGGAGGCGTATGATCGGCTAAAAAAGAGTGGAGGTGATGGTGAGAACACGACCAAGGCTCAAAAGCTGATAATTATGCGATTGCAATGGTTATTTACCAGAGGTAGGTTCATTTTTTAATGAGCTTAAACACTAGTGGAACATATTCTCATTGCTAGGTTTATTTTTTAATGAGCTTGAACTTCGCGTAAAATTGCTCGTGGGTGGTTTACATGCCCCCAGCATGATGAAAAGGAGAGTCTCTTGTAACCAGATGGAAATCACTATGGTGAAGTAGGACGACTCTGTCCAGAATAGACAAAGGTGAATGGTGTGATAGACCAATCACATAACCTACAAGGAAACTTATCTTTACAACTAGGTGCATGCCCCCCAAGCTTCATTACATCCACTAGACTACTCATGGCAATTAGGTGGATGGAATGAAGGTTCCTTTACGAGATCAAGTGGAAGACTTGACTTGGAACTTTGCTCAGCCTTGTTTCATTTTTTAATGAGCTTGACACAAGAGAAGGAATTATCCTTTGGATCTACCGTATTTACAGTATTTGATAGAAAATAAAAAACTGAAGCATGATTAAGGTCGTTGGAATATTCTTCATGGTAATCTAGAAGATGGGAACGATGGTGGTAATGTTCCCATGGTGCCTCTCCTATCATCATTGACTAAATGATTCCTTCATTTGTAGAATGTACATGCGACCAAGGATCTGAAGAGGTGCCATATTCCTTAGACCTATCAACACTCGATGAGCGTTGATTTGAGTTTGCCCCCCAGGCCAAGAAAATTAATTGCTACAATATTTCTATTGGGCTTGGGGGCAATACCTGGCAATGATCCATGCCGAAAAAATGTTTGGGAATCTTCTGAATCTTTTAGATATAGAAGATATCATATTGCAAGTTTCCACTGTGTCTACTTCCGCCAGATTACTCGGAGGTGGTAGGGCAAAAGTACCCATTAAAGTAGGGTCTTTTGGTAGGCCTACTCCGATATTTTGAAGTGAATGAGAGCTTCCATGGATCATTGGAATGCTCCCCGTAACTTGTGAACTATTGGGGAGGAAGGTTTGTTGATGAACAATTGTAATTCCTCCTTGAAAACGAAATGCAATATTTCTAAAGTATGTTGACATAACTATAGCCATAGCATAAATCCAAGGCCTTCCCAGTAGGATATTGTAATCGAGGTTTCCATTGATAATTTCAACATCAATTTCTACTGTTTTTCCCCCCAATTCAACTTGCAAGTTACTTAAAATCCCGTACGGGGTGTATGTCCATCCATTGAATGCTTTTAACATCATTGACAATCGCGACAAGGGTGTTGAGCCTAAAGCTTTCTAGCAACTCATTGACATAATACATGTAGATGCACCCTCATCAATAATTGCTTGATGAACAGTTTTGTTGAGGGATTTCACTTGAATGAGGAAAGTGAGTTGAGCTGGTAATTGAGGTTCATATCCTTTATGATTAAAGGCCACAAGATTGGAATCTGTTGGGTCAATCACACCTATTGCTGATAGTAGAGCCTGCTTTTGGGAGGGGCAATTTTGTAGTACTTCAAGTGTCGACATAGCGGACGGTGATTGGGCTAGGTCCTCCACTATATTATAATTCTGTGCTACTCTGGCACGAGGATTAAATGTTGATTTGTGTACTGCTCCCTTGGCGACTTTATCGTTAGCTCAGGAATGATGGGTGGCACAACTTTGATCGAAGTTGATGTCGAACTACTACGTTGATTAGTAGCCTTGTTGTTCGACATCTGTGGATTTCCGTAATATTTATTCCTTGTCAATATTAAAGCATCATTTTGTTGTTTCAAAATGGACAACATAAGCACTTGGGTTGGGGAAGCATTGTCACTAGCAACCATATTGGTTTCTGGGTTTGGAAATGGATCAATCAATACCGCTGAAGTTTTTGAATTCTGAAAGAATTTCTTAATTTCAGCTCTATGTGGAAAATCTCTCGTCCAATGATCCTCATCGCATATCTGACACCCCAAAGGAGGTTTCCTTTGCCCAGAAGGGTTTGCAGAAGATTTTTCAGGAGATGACTCATCCTGCTTCTTCTTTTTCCCTTTGTTTTTCTTCTTGCCTCCTGGTTGCTTTAGTTCTTTTCCTTTGTTGGTCGACACGGAATTAATCTCCAAGGCGAGAAGTTCTTCATTTGCAGTTTGACTAGAAACTGTATGGGCTTTCTTCGAAGTAGCCTTTGTGGTTTTTGTGCTAGTCGTACCTATCACGCCATCGCTGACATGAGAGTCTTTGTTTGATTTAGGAGGAGGAGGAACGGAAAACTCTGGTCTAGGAGCATCAGGGATTTTATTGTAGAGTGTGCCAGACTGAGTATAGATCAAGTCTAGATATTGCGCACAAGCAATGACTTGCTCTTCAGTGATGACCCCTCCCTTTTCCACATCTTCTGTAATAGAAGGTAACAATGACTTAATAAACCATTCAGCTAGTAACTAATCAGGAACATATGTTTTCACCATTCTATGATGACGTCGCCACTCATGAATATGATCAGATATGTGAGTGGTTGTCGTTTGCTTGAAATTGATAAGATGCTCCGTTCCTATTTCGTACCTTATTAGTAACTGAAAATGTGTTAAAAAGGTGGTGGCAAGGGTGCTGAAGTTATCGAATGAAGCTCTAGGCAATTCGATGTACCATTTTGCTGCCAGACTAGTTAACATTCACTAAAAAAGGTGAAGCCTAATCGAATCATCATTGAGTGTATTGGACGAACACCACAGATGAAAGGTCGTCACATGATTCGATGGATCTTCACCTAGATTTCCATTGAATTTAGGAATATCTGATGGAAGATTATGAGGAATCGCTAGCCACCAAGGGGCATAAGCAATCGGATAGTTTGTTAGTCGATTTAGATCCGGTAACTCTAAAGTCGCCATGAAGGGCAACTGTTGACTCAAGTTCGGTGAAGTATACCCAGGATAAGATGGGATTGCTTGAGCTGTGGGCCTTTGCATACCAGCATAATGTATTTGGTGCTGATAACTTTGATAAGGTTGATGGGCATAACCATTATGATATGATTGATGTTGACCGTTTTGAATATACGGCTGCCCATTACCCGCAAAGCTTTGCTGCTCAGGTCCTCGGTAAGCTTGTTGGAATTGAGGTTGTTGATATTTCACCAACCATGGCTGTGAGACCATTTGCTGTTCACCAATACTGGATGTTTCACCAAAATGGGGGGTTATAGTACCAGTTTGAGTATGAGTCGCTCCAGTTAAGGATCCACTAATCAGTAATTGTGGTCGTGTTGTGGAGACAAGAGGCTGTTGTATTACAACCTGCGAGACTTGAGGTTGACATACAACATGCAACATTTGTACTTGCGACACCATTACAATAGCCTTTGTAGTAAGGATATTCAACCCTAGTAGACTTGCTTGCATTGAATATACAACTCTTGGCTCTTGAGGAAGTATTGGCACCCAACCACTGGATCTATTTCCAACATGACCTGAATTCTGTTGTGAACTATCATATGGTTGTTCTCCCAGAGGGAAAAATGAAAGGGCATATTGACCCCCATATGGTGGCAATCCCATGTTCAAAGGAAAGATTGGCCTCTAGATACTGGACTGCCCAAATTGATACTGTTGCGAAGGATCAATTTGCTGAGACTCAACATTAGAAATTCCAGATATTATTCTGAACGAACAAGTGGGAACAGACCATGCTGTCGAAACAGTCCCTGAGCGGATTTCCTCTAGCAGTTGAGAGCTAGTTGGGACAGATGGTATACCAGTGAACATTGTCGAAGTGGCGGCAGGAGGTTCTGCTGCTGCTGTATCGGACGACACAATCCTAGATGTCAATGGTTGTCCAAACATATCGAGTCTATCCAAAAGACTTCCTAGTGATTCTACAGGAACTTGCGATGAAGGAAGAATATCTTCTGAAGTAGAAGGATATAGGTGGGTCCCAGTTCCAAAATGCAATGGAGTATTGGAAGGAAGGTCCTCTGTAATTTCTTCTATAGAAATCAGTCCAGGCAGAAGAGGTTGACCGTCAGGTCTGTAAAATATTTCTGGTGCCAAAGAAGGTATAGACTCTGTGGGGACAGGTACTGGAGGGGCAACACTTTCCGAATCAATACCAGATGGAGCTGGTTCAGGAATAGAAGTGTTTACCGTTACACTAGGATGAGTTCTAATGTCCTCTTGTAACTGTGGAACTTCGTCTGTAGAGGTAGGGATACCAGAAATAGTTGGAGTAATCGGAGTCTCTGAGGATGTTGAAACACAAGCTTCAAACAAACCAGGAGACTTTGACCCAGTTAAACGAGTTCGCTTGGCCTGGAATGGTTTCATTTCTAGAGTCAAAGACAATTGACTCATTAGTCTCTGTGAACGATGAGGTTTTGATTGACTTTCTTCCACGATTGCGGATTACTTGATCAACTCAAAATAAAAAGCGAAAAATGTTATTCCAAATTAAATGAATTTTATGACGCTTTGACACAAATTGATTTTTCAATTTTTAAGAGTCGAGAAAAAGCTAAAGATGACTCTAGTCGCCTTCGATTTTTAATGAGCCTGAAGTGACAAGTGCTTAGATGGACCTTTTCTTTTAAGGAGTCTGAAAAGGAATGAAAGAGACTACTTCAGAAATCTAGACAGAGGGATTACCAAACCAATCACAAAATTGCAGAATACTTTTTATGGTATGGCAGTCAATCTTTCTGAATGATGTGTTCAGTGCATTGCGATCGATAGGGTGGTAGACACGACTTCCTAAGGGTAAAGGATATAGCCTATTGCGGTCTCCCAATATATACTCGATGGTACGCGGGAGCACAAGTCCATACTGGCACTTGTCATCTCAAAGAGGAGGAATCACCAAACCCACGATGAAAACGATAGTTACCAGGCTTTACGATGCCGGAATACATCTCTAGCCTAGACATCTAAATGTTGTGCATTAGGTTCCAAAGCATTTTTATGTACATTGAATTTATTTTATAGTTTCTTAAGAAGTTTGCCTTTGAGGTTCACCGCGTGATGTAGATATACAATTCCTAAATATTCAATCGAAGATGATAAACAGTCGTTTACTCTTATTTTTGCAATGAAAATCCTAGCTACTAAGGAAAGAGAAGTCATATTCTTTTAACATAGAACAGAGAGCACACACTAGATGCACTATCCTAAATCAAAATCAACAAGCAGTCTAAATGCAAATGCACATGCATGTATTTGTTTTTCGCTTTCTTAATGTGTTAATGAGAAAACGAATGCTAAGTACAAATCTGAATTATCTTTTCAAAGTGACAGTACTAACAATTTTCTTTTCAAAAGATGAAAGGAAGACAAGGACGACACTTTGCGATTTTGAATTGAAAACTGCTTTCGACACTTGAAATACTATTAATTCAAATCAAATACAAGAGTAACAGTGTAATCGACTATCAAAAAGAGGAGGATTATTTTCTTTGATTGAAAATGACACTTGTGACACTTTCAAATCAAAAGACGACAGATCGATTAAGCTACTGTTTGTAAAGGAGAACTGTAAATGGCGAAAAATACAAAAAAGCATTCACAATTCTTTGTACAATGGAGGTTGAATAATGCAAAGGAAGGGAGTTTCAACAGTGGTATACTGATCACAGAAAACAAAACTCCTGAATAAAGCTGAAGAGAGTGAAAAAAACCAAAATCTGGAGGCAGAAACAGTCTTATTTGATCATCGCACCTGTAACACATAGAAACAGGGATGCATCTCACCTACAGCACACGGGAGGTCTGATGCATCCAGACTGTCAAAAGGAGACAGTGCGATGGTCCAGGGACAAGACTTTAGTTTGGATTTTGGTCACAGTTTGAAACTTAGTTTAGGGATTTAGGCTGAGCTAATGATAGTCAGTAAATACAAAACATAGGGGCTGATCTAATGAGGTTACTTGAGCCACCACCAGGGCACTTAGGATGTTTGCAAGTCAGATGTTTAATTCATAAACTAACCTGGAGATTGATTGAAGCAACGTTTATCTACTTTGTAGTTGCATTGCAAAAGCAGTTTGAAGGCTAGATGGCATAACTTCAGGCTTCGTCTATAGTTTATAAAGTAAACAAACTAGAAATAAGAAAACAAGCTATTCATTCCCCAGTGGAGTTTCCATTTTGTTATTGGGAAATCTAGTGTCCATTCAGAGCTGCTAGTCCCACTAAGACGGGTAACTATCTTAGAAAAAACAAACTAAAGTTACTTATGTTTTCCTTTCGAGAAGTAGATATAGGAATCAATTCAATTCTTTTGCTGCCTTACAATGAATAAAATTGTGGGTACTTCCTGAATCAATCAACACTATTACCTTTTTCTTCTTGATTTGTTCTTCTATCTTGATGGTTTGAGGAGTGGTAATTACCGCCAATGCATTACAAGATATGGTTAGATTCATTTTTTCTTCATCTAGGCTTTTTTCCTGGAGTATATTATCTTCTTTTGACATTTCTTGCTCCTTTTCTTCTTCCTCTTCACAATCTATGTAGAATAATTTCTTCTGAGCACACTTATGACCTTTAGTGTATTTTCTATCACAACTGTAATAAAGCCTTTTGCTATTTTTTCTTCCAATTGTTATGGTGTCAACCTTATAGGTTGTGGAAGACTAGGGGCAACAACACTTCCATCTTTATAGTTGTGAGTGGTATGCTTCCTGGTAGCCATAATTTTTCTTTCCATTTTTCTTGCTAACTTGAATGCCTTCTCTAATGAATCAGGTTCCCAAAGGCGAAATCATGTTGGATATTATCTTTTAAATTCCCTGTGGACACATCAATTCTATGCTCATCTGGAATATTTTTTACCCTTATGTTCAATTTTTGGAACTCCTCAATGTGCTCCGTTATTGAGCCCTTTTGTTTGAGACTTATCAATTTGCTAAAAAAAAGTGTTGCTTTTTGTATCCTCATAATGTGCTGTCAATTCTTGCGTCAAAATTGCCCAAGTGATAATTTTTTTACGAGATCAAAGCCATGGATACCATACAAATTGATTTGGCTCCAAATATAAAGTTTCAATACGTACCTTTTGTGTGTTTTGCACATTATTGAGATCGAAAAATTGCTCCATCTATAATATGCATGTTGTGGGATCCTTGCCATCAAACTTCCTCGTATCGATTTTTGGAATATGGTGCATCTTCGATCCAACATTAGAGTCTATGAAATCATGATTAACATTTCTTTTGTTCGCATCGTGAGTTTCCTTTACTCCCCTTTCACCATTACTAAGTATTTATTGTAGAAAATTTGTCAAATTTGCCTTCAAATCTATCTTCAAATCGTCAATCTTGGCTTCCACGCCATTTATCTTAGCTTCTGTTAGCTTTTGTGAGAGTGAAATTTGTTGCACTTGGTCTTGTAATTTTGATATATCATGTATCATTTCTTCCTCTTCTTCATGAGTCATGCTAGAGCTTTCAGATTGCTTACTAGGTGTTTGTATTCTTTTTCCTTGGGGCATCATTTACAAATAATAATGCTCTACTATGCCCTTTGAATTCCTTCAAAATAATTTTTCCAACCAAGCTTAAGCAAAAATTTAAAAAATCTACACACCTTCTTTTCACTTTGTAGGAGCTCAACATTGCCTCTGGTGTATCTCTGTAATTTCGAATCATCCAATTCTAAAATTATGATCTACAGTAGCCCTCTATGTCCTCTTTCCAATGCCCCCATGCTGACCCCAATTGGATTCTCCAATGAAGAGTTATGCCAAATCTCTCACAGTGACCTGATTATAGACTAATTTAGTAGAGCGAACTTGTATGACGTGCCATGTGTCCCTATTTCGACATTTGGATCTAAACAATATATACAAGAAAATAGACTCTGTCCTCTTTTTGTACCTTCTTATAAAATTTCAATTTGATGCTCAGAGAGAAAGTTATGATTATTTTCCCAGGTCACCTGTTTGGAATGTAATTTAGGAGTCTGCAAAAAGAACAAATTCCTCAGATCATATCTCCGCAAATATAGCACGAAAAGCTCTGAAATTTGGATCCAAGGTTCAGTGCAATTTTGTCTCAAATGGGTTTTTTATTTCACTTTTGAAATTCCACAGAAAAAAAGTTATAGCGAGAATGCCACGATGACATGTTTGGAGCAGCGAAACCCTAGAATCGAAAGCTCTGATACCAAATTTTATGAAACCAACTCACAAAAAGATAGAAAAGGTAGCTGAACGCCTTAGAATTCAGCCTCTTCGAGGGGGCAACCTCCTTTACATTACATAGATGAACAATTCTTAGATGATACAAATGACAAAACCTCCTTTCTATATAGAGGAGTCTAAGGAGTCACAATATAACCCAGCCGACCTAACAATAATAATATAAGGCCACAAAAATAACAATAGAGGGATTCTATGGGGCACATTAATAACAATATGGGGACAATAGGGGCACAACAATATTAATAAGGGATACAACTACAATAGTAATGGGGTAATCACTAGTATTATAGGGACCTAACAATAACTCTTTCATCTAGTTTTAGTTTCCTATATTCATATTCCACTACATTATTCTCCTACATAAAAACTCCTCCTAAACCTTCCAAGCAAGCATCTATGCAAAAGCCAAATTCCTTTTCTAGGTATGCAATTTTTAAAATAAGTGTCACTGTTATCAAATGTTTTATCCTATCAAAACCCACTTGAAACTTAGTTTTCCACTCAAAATTTTTTATTTTATTTTGTGAGGAAGTGATAGGTTAGGAAAGTTTAAAGAAACCTTCAATAAATCTTTGTAATATCGTATAATTCCCATGAAGGAATATACATCTAACACATCCTTTTGTATCGGCTAATTTAGAATGGCTCTAACTTTTTTTGGATCAATAGACAATCCTTCCTTTGAAATGAATATTGTATTATGACCTTCTAAAACTCACATTTACTCAACTTAGCATATATTCGATGTTTTGTTGAAGTTTGCAGTGCCAATATCAAATTTTATTTATTCTCTTCTTCATTTTTGGAATACACCAGAATGTCATCTATAAACACTAGCACATATTTACCAAGGTACTTACCAAGGATGTTGTTCATGAAACACATAAATGTTTCTAGTGCATTGGTCAGGCCACATGGTAACACTACAAATTTGTGGTGACCATATCTCATTTGAAAAGTATTCTTATGAATTTATTCATATTTTATTCTGAACTGGTGATACCTAGTCCTTAGATCATTTTTTGAGAATATGGTTGCCCCTCTTACCTAATCGAACTGATCATTAATATGGGGTAACAAGTATTTATTTTTAATGGTCAATTTATTTAATTGTTGGTAGTCTATACACATTCTAAATGTACCATCCTTATTTTTCACAAATAGGACTAGAGCCCCCCATGATGAAACATTGGGTCTAATATATCCTTTATTAAGTAATTCTTATAACTGCATTTTTTATTTTAATTATTCAGGAATACTCATTCAATAGGGTGCTCTAGACACCGGGGTAGCTGCTGGTACTAAATCAATGGAGAAATCTATATGTTTGTGGGGTGGTAGACCTCATATCTCCTCCAAAAATATATATTTAAATTTTCTAATAATTTGTGACTCTTCTAATTTTTCATTTATGTTTTCTATGGATTTTTCTCAATCTGAACAATAAATAGTTGACAGCGTTTCCTAGCACCCCTTTTCAGCTATAACACTGAAATTTTTCTAATCCAAATTGATCCTGGTATTCCTTTTATTAACTGTGATTCTCCTTTTCGATTTACACAACTCACCATTTTCTCTAAACAATTTATGACAACTCCATTTTTTTCCAGTCGGTCCATGCCTATTAAAAAATCAGACCCTAAAGGAAGCATATTTAAGTTCACTTTATTGGAACAACCATTTAAGTATATGGAACATTGTTTTACTTGTCTTGTTACCTTCCTCTTTGTATCAATTTGCAGTTGTACCAATTGTGTAGCCTTAAATTTTTCAATTTTAAATTTACATTTTTCCACAGCCTGGGGACTAATGTAGCTCAGACTAGCCCCTAGGTCAATTAATACAAAGACAAAATGGTTTGAAATAGTACCTTCAATTTCGAAAATCATGGATTGATGCTCTATGTCGAGTCAAATTATAGACTTATAATTTTTCGACATAAATATATGCAGGCTTAATGTGTTTATTAAGCTAACCAGTCAACCATACGCAGAACTAATGCCTCTTTTGTCCATCATCATTTAGCAGAAAAGGCTATGGAGTAGATGGAATCATCCCTCTACAAGTCTTAGTATTTCTTATGTTGATAAGAAAAGATAATATATCAAACTTACAACAATTAAAGAAATCACTCAACAATGTAAATCAAATATTGATTAAATGAAATCAACACATTAACATGAAACTTAATCATTCAATCATTTGCTACTAATATATTAGAAAGAGTACACTAGTTGTGTAAACAAATTATTTCTTCATAACAGAACTCAAATACACGCATACTACACTAAGGGAGTTGTGAGCAAAGGGAGCCCTCCCTCACTCACAACCCCTTCAAAATTAGAAGAGCTTACTCAGTAACATAGAAAAAACATATAATATTATATTAATTTGAAAATTTTATAGTTGATTATAATCTAATATATACTATCAGCGAAGCCAACTAAGCAACCCCTTACAATATAAAATAGAGTCGAATTTATACAAGTGCAAAAGCTGATATGTGGCTCGAAATAAGGAAAAATACTAATCTGAGCCATTGAATAACAGCAATGGTACAAAATGTAAAAATTAGCTATACTAAGTCTAATCCATGGCTGAAAGCATGGAATAGATGAAATTCGTTACATAGCTAGAATTTACTTTCATACAACCAACGAGAAGAAGTTTGCAAATCTGGGCAGTTTCATTAGCGGATTTGAAACAACCAATAGGACAACATCCGTGTATGACGAATTCCCCACAAAACCCATGTTCTCGTTTGTTCTAGAAATAAGTGGAACATAGCTAACTGTCGATTTTGCTGCAGGAAATCTAGGCAGTTGTAGGAAATCCATGTTTGCAGGAATTTCGGAGCATTTATAGGAGATAGGATCGCATGAGTTGTCACCAAGAAATGCGAGACTGCTTGAAAAAAACATTGCACAAGAATTCTAGATTAGTTGGCATGATAATTGAATAAGGAGCCAAGTAGCCTAAGAAATTCTTAAGATTAATGTAAACAACACCTGTTTTATGTCAATTTTCATACCTCAAGCATATAGCACCCTTTTGGCCAAAACCTAGATGTTATAACTGAAATAAGCATAATAGGGGTCAAGGATAGTTCAAAATGTGAGAGGTAAAGTCTAGAAAAGGTGTCAAAATTAGGCAAAACTAAACCCCAACGTCTCCCACACACCTAGCTTCTTGCATGTCCCTTATGCAAGAAAAAATGTTGCATCTTCCACAAAAAGAAAAATAAAAAGGAAACCATTTCTTGTCTTTGGCTATAGCTACTACAGCCAACTGATCTGCTAACTCTAGCAACTAGTCCAATTCATTACCACAAGATTTTGTAGGAATCTTCCCCTTGTATAATTCATTTTTCTTCTTCAGATGATCAATCTAAGCCTACTTCTTCTTCATGATTTGGGCTACTTTCTAAACCCATTCCTCATGTTCTTTCTACATGCACGTGTTGTTCTCTTTCAAGGTCTCATTCTCCTTTCTAAAATCTCATTATGAAATGGTAAGATGAGTAATAATCTACTCTAATTCCTGTAGAGACCACTTTTTATGGGGAGTTACTTCCCTGTCATGATGTCCTTGGAAGGATTGGGGTGAACTAAGGCCCTCATTTTCTTGTTGTTCTTCTGCTGTGCCATTTTCGCTTCCATGCAGTGGGGAATCCTGGAAGGACATTACTTATTCACCAATGAATTTAGCTAACTCTATCTTTTCCTTTCCTTTCGGCGGGCCATGATGCTTTTCATTATTTTTGTCAAGTTTCTCAGGAAACACCTCTACTTTTTTAGTATCCTTTATAGCCAACTAAACACCTTAGATCCTGGTAAATATGTTAGCACAGGTGGAGGTGCCCTTTGACTTCAGTTTTTACCCATAGACTCCCCATTCATCAGCACTTCATCTTTTTATTCCTCTTTCAACTGTAGACCATGGGTCCTGTTGGGATTGGAATCCCCCCAAGGCATGTTTTGGGGCTTAAAGCCGAAGTTTTGACCAAACCTATTGTCAAAACTCTACGATTTGTGGGCACGGGGCACGAAGTCATAATAGAGTCATAAGGCTGTCTGCCGTTGTTTCTGTAATGTAATGTCATCTTGAAAGATCTACCCATGGTATACCGACCATGGGCTTCTATAAATAGAGTGAGGCTCTAAGTGTAGAAGATAGTTAATTCAATCTAAGCATGATGAGTCTAAGGAATTGATTGAGTCAAAGTTTAAGTTGTGTCATTGGGTCGTAGAGTAGGAGAAGGTTCTACAGATATGTGCATGGAGGCCTAGTATTCTGTAGCTGAGTGCGCAGGGTTGGTCGAGTCTGTAATCATTGTAAGCATTAATAAAGAGAAATTATATCATATTTCTGTGTACCTTTTCATGTTTTATGTATCATTCATATGAATTTCAAGTTTATTGTTTATTTGCTACATGAACTCATAAGAATGTGTGGAATAAATAAATGTAACATAAGGCATCCATTTATGCGAAGATAACTAACTACTGTAAGAAGATAAGTAAGATCTTAGGTGTGACTTAGGGGAATAGTGCAGAGAAATGCTCTAGCAGTGTGGAAGCCCCACAGCCCCTGGTTAGGGCTATGTGAAGGTGAATATATCAAGGTGTGAAGCAACCTGTGCACAGGGACTAGCAGTTGAACTAAATCAACCCATCAGACATCTCAAGGGTGTGAAAACCTAGTTCTAGCACCCCCCCATACTACTTCGAGTGAGACCTCAGTCCATGCTCTGCGGACTGTTGCCGAAAGAGCCAATAATATAGGGATTTGTTTGGCTAATTAACTCAGAACCTGGGTCAGGCCCCAACAAGCCAACAAATGGTTATGTTTCTGGGACCGGGATCTGCATAGAGATGTCCGGTGTCATATCACTGGAATCCAACAAAGAAAGGAATTGAAGATTTGTTGGATAGGAAGATTCATGAACTTGCGGTGCAAGAGAACAGGAATCCACAACTATCAAAAGAAGAGTGGTTAGACTGCTACATATACACTGATATCCATGAAATTTTCATCGCATCTTTCCCTACTAAGTTGTACAAGTGGATCACGAAGCTAGTAGATATCCAAGGAAGGTGCAAGCTCGATAGACCTAATCTGTGGAATCTAGAATTGGTGCGTAGATTGGAAGCATCATAGGATAAGATCACGTGTGCTATTAACCATTAGTTCGATCGAATTATTGGAGGATTCATGACTAAGTTCACAGTAGATACTTCAGTCAGCTTTAGCGAGGCAAAATGGCGCTTCCTCAAAGGACTGTGAGGTAAGTACATTAAGTATGTGAGCACTTGGATTAAAATGCTACTATGTGAAAAGTGAGTCGTGCGAATAAATTGATGTTTGGGGCTACACGAAGTAGGAGAATTTACAAAAATGAAGGTAGTGCAGAACTAGAAACTAGCCCCTTGATTTCACCTCCGCGAGGGGATGGGGAAGAGCTCGCGATGGTCTCACCAAGAAGTGCAATCAATTTGATAAGGAAAAGGATTCCACACATACCACCCCCACCCATGCCACCGCTAGTTTCACCATCTTCACCCCCATCTTGGCCCATACCACCTCCACCACCATCGCAAGTCAATATGGAAAGCGCGATAAAGTTTCTAGTGTTCAAGGGAGTCGGAAATGAAGATCCAAACTGGTTTTGGTTCATGATAAACGTTGTATGGGAAGCACAGGGTGCCACAGATAACAATATAAAGAACGAGATATTGGCCAGTGCTCTGTAGGATCACGTGGTAACCTATTACAATAAGCATTCTAATGATAATCCATATGCGCGGATTGTACACATCCAAACTCAGTTGAACAATGAATTTAGCAGGCCGAAGTCAGAGGCACAGTTGATCATTGGGTTCAAGGAGATCATGATACTACCAAGAAAGACCCCTTGGGAGTTGGATCAAAGACTAAAGTGCACAATTCGCAAAGCTAACATGCCTTTGACAGATGGAAAACACTGTGAATGGTTTGTAGTGTCACTAACACCGCATTTAAGAAACACACAATCACAACAGAAGATAACGAATCAGGCCAAGGCCTTCGAGATCGCAATGAGAATGCACGACACCACAATATAGGATCCCAACCTAGGAGTTCAACAGATTCACATGCATTTGAAAAACTTGTGCCTTGAGATGCAGACTCTAAAATAGGATAGGATAGCTCGCCCAGAAGTGTGTGACAGTATGGTTTGTTAAATGTAAGGGTCAAGCACATGACAAGGACCACTACCTAGTATTCGCAAATTACATCACAGGAGGAGGACCAATGCCATTGAGACTAGAGGAGGTACAGGCAGGAGTGAGCATGGCACCTATGTTATGGTGCAAAATTTGTCAAATAAGAGGAAAGCATGCTACAGATAACTACCATTTATTGCAGAAGTAGATGTCGAATTCACAACAGTTTTTCTGTAATTTCTATAGGTCAGTGGGACATGATGAGCGAACCTGTGGAAGCTATGAACTGATGAGGGATAGGACTCCCACCTACAAATTTCAGGCTAAAACACGGCTGTTGGGTTGTGTTATATTCTTTCCATGACTAGCCCACATAGTTAACCGGGGGGTTAGAGGGGGGGAGGAGCCCCCCCGCCTCTTCGTTGCGCTGATTGTGTAGCCGGGGGGGGGGGGTCACAGGGGGTTTGAGGCATACTCATAACCCCACTTTATGGGGTCTGGGACATACCCATCTATGGTTTTGTGCATGATTTTCACACATGTTTTTGGGTGCGATGGTTTTCAGTTCATGGTATTCGATGCTTCGGCATGTATAAATATGTATTGTAACAAAGAAAGGAATATAACGAAAAATCAAGTTGGTAGTCTTGATTTTGGGGTCCTCGGAAAATCCTTGTGTATATGTGTTTTATGTGTTATGCTCTCGCATTGTTTATTTTCTGTGTTTTAGAATTCGTATGCGGGTAACTTCTGTACAGGGTTAAAACCTACATTTGGTATCAAAGCTATTTTTGGCTTCAAGGGGACGCCTTTGTTGCTGAGGGGTTTCACTCGGGCCTGTGGTAAACCCTGTTTAGTGGAAGATCTACGAGATCGATTCTGGTGGTGAAAGAAGATGGCAAGCAGTGGAAAGATGGAGATCGAGAAATTTAATGGTTATAGTTTTGAGTTGTGGAAACTCAAGATGGAGGATCCGTTGGTGGATAAAGATTAGTGGATCGTGGTAGATCCAGGTACTAAACCAACGGGAGTGTCTAATGAAGAATGGAGGAATTTGGATTGGAAGGCAAAGAGCACAATACGATTGTGTGTCTCAAATTCAGTATTGTTGAATGTATCAGGCGAAGCTATGGCGAAGTCTTTGTGGGACAAGTTAGGGACTTTTTACCAATATAAGTCTTTAGTGAATAAACTATTCTTGCGGAAAAAGTTGTATAACCTGAGGATGAAAGATGGAGACTTGGTGACAGAGCATCTGAACACATTTAATAATGTGGTAATTCAGGTAGCATCTGTTGATATTAAAATTTCAGATCATGATAAGTGCATCAATTTGTTGTGTTCTCTACTAGATTCATGGGATAGTCTAGTTATTACAATAGGTAGCAAAGCAACTGCCTTGCATTTTGATGAAATAGTCTCATCCTTGCTGATGGAGGAGATGAGATGGAAAAATACAGAGAGCCAGAATGGTGATGCCTTGTCTGTACGAGGACGGTCCCAGAATAGAAAAAAAAATAATTCATCAAGTGGGAGATCTAAATCGAGACAGAGATCTAAATCTCTAGAAAAACCAGTAAATGTGGTTTGCTGGAAATGCGGAATGGAAGGGCACTTTAAAAGGGACTGTAAATCTAAAGCTCTCGATAAAGGAAAGGGATCTGATGATGCTCCTTCTGTAGACACAAAAACCACCTCAAATGAAGGTGGGGATGTGTACTTGGCTTCTTCAAGTACACATGTAGATCATGAGGCATGGTTGATTTGACTCAGGTGCATCCTTTCACTTCACTCCCCATAGAGAGTGGTTTTTCTAATATGAGAAATACGTTGGCGGTGACATCTTCTTACGGGATGACACGAATACTAGAATCATTGGTCACAGAAAGGTAAAGTTGAAGTTGCAAGGTGGAAGGGTTAGAACACTTGCAGGTGTTCTACATATTCCTGCATTAGCTAGAAATTTGATTTCTGTAAGCAAGTTGAATGATGCAGGTGTAAAAACAGTGTCCGAGAAGTATACCTGCAAGATGGTTCAGGGAGCACTTGTATTGATGTAAGGAGTTCGCACTGGAACTCTATAGAAGCTGCAAGGTAGCACTATTGTTGATGGGTGCAACAGTTCTGTGGTTCCTAAAAGTGGAGCAAAAATCTAGTGGTCTCTGGAGAGAGATGATGCCGTGGCATCAAAGGCTTGGACATATTGGAGAGAAGGGCCTTCGAATACTTCATGGTAAAGGTATGGTATAAGGTATGAGTAATAGTTCTCTGGATTTTTATTTCTGTGAAAATTGTGTATATGGGAAGAAAAATTGGGTGAGTTTCCCCTTTGGTGGTAAGAGGGCGAAACATATATTAGAGCTTGTGTACAGTGATGTGTTTGGACCTATGAAGGTTCCATCACCGGGTAAGTCTGTGTACTATGTATCATTTATAGATGACTTCTCAAGGAATACATGGATATATTTCCTTAAGAAGAAATCAGAAGTCTTTGATAGGTTTGGTGGAAAACCAGATAGAGAAGAAGATAAAGGTGCTGGGGACAGATAATGGTGGAGAGTTTTGTAGTAAGGAATTTGAAGAATTCGGTAAGAAGTGTGGTATAGCACGGTAGAATACTACTCCATACACACCTTAGCAAAATGGAATTGCAGAATGAATGAATAAGATGTTGATGGAAAGGGCAAGAAGCATGCTTAGTGGTGCCCGGTTAGGATAACAATTCTGGGTAGAGGTGGTGGAGAGAGCATGTTACCTAGTCAACAGATCACCTATATCAGTGTTGGAGGATAAAACTCCACAAGAGGTATGGACTGGTAAGAAACCCTCTCTTTCGCATCTGAGGGTATTAGGATGTGATGCATATGTACATGTTCCAAAGGAGAAATGAACCAAGTTGGATATTAAATCAGAAAAGTGCATCTTTATTGGGTATAAGGATGGTTTAAAGGGTTATAAGCTTTGGAACCCAGTAACATGGAAGGTTGTGTATAGCCAAGATGTGGTGTCCAGAAAGGTGAAAGATGTTACTAAACATGAATTTCAACTAAAGGAACCTAGGAAGATAGAGTTTGAGCTAGAGGAGGAAGAATCAGACTCTACGGCAGAAGAGGAATCAGAAGATGAAGTGCCACAAACTCTAGGTGTGAGAAGATCAGTTCGAGAAAGAAGGTAGCCAAAAAGGTATAGTCCATCTGCTTTCTCTTCAAATTTTACTTTATCTATTACTGATGATGATTGCAGAACTATGAAGTAAGTAGTAGATTCAGAGGATGGAAAATTCTGGAAAGAGGCCATGGTTGATGAAATGGCATCTTTGCACAAAAATGAGGCTTGGGATGTGGTGGAGTTGTCAACTGGAAGGAAACCCATTGGCAGCAAATGGGTATTCAAGAAGAAGACAAATGCAGAAGGAAAGGTCGAGAAATACAAAGCTCGGTTGGTAGAAAAAGGTTATTCCCAGGTGCCAAGAATTGATTTTGGTGATATATTTTCTCCTGTTGCCAAGGTAACTTTTATTAGGTTACTTTTATCTGTTGCAGCTGCATTTGATTTTGAGGTAGAACAGATGGATGTGAAGACAACATTTCTTCACGGGGATCTAGAAGAGTAGATCTACATGAGGAAACCTGAAGGCTTTGTGGTGAAGGGTAAGAAAGAACTAGTATGCAAGTTAAAGATGTCACTATATGGGTTAAAACAATTAGTAAGGATGTGGTATCAGAAATTTGATACATTTATATGGGGACTTGGCTTCACTAGAAGCAAAGTAGACGACTATGTATATTTTAAGTTAATTGGTGATTATGTTATTTATCTGGTCTTGTATGTGGATGATATGTTGCTAGTTCGAAATGACAAAGAAATTATCCGTGATTTGAAGACCCAATTGTCCTCCAAATTCGACATGAAAGATCTTGGTGTTGCAAACTATATTTTGGGCATGGAAATTAAAAGAGATTGGGCAACAAGGAATCTCTGGTTAAACCAGAGGAATTATATCGAGACAATACTACAGAGGTTTAATATGAAGGATAGTAAACTGGTGAAGGTTCCTATTCCTGTAGGTGTGAGGTTATCTGTTGAATAGTGTCCCAAGACAAAAGAAGAGGAAGAGGACATGTCTCGTGTTCCATATGTAAGTGCAGTCGGTAGCCTGATGTATGCAATTGTATATACTAGACTAGACATTGCACATGCAGTGGGAGTATTGAGCAGGTTTGTGTCAAAACCAATGAAGGAGCACTGGATAGTAGTCAAGTGGGTTTTTAGGTATTTGTGTGGCACTAATGATTATGGTTTGTGCTATCAAGGAAGACCAGGATTGGATAGAGTGTTGGATATTTGTGGCTTTTTTGACACACTCTTGGCTAGAGATATGGATCAGAGAAGATCTACAAGTGGGTATGTGTTTAACCTATTTGGAGGTGCAGTCAGTTCGATGAGTAAGAAAAAATTTGCAGTGGCGTTGTCAACTACAAAAACATAATACATGGCAGCCACTCATGCAATCAAGGAAGCTGTTTGGTTGCAAATATTGTGTTCAAGTATGGGTTTAGTACAGGGAGCTATAAAAATTGACTGTGACAACTAAAGTGCAATTTTCTTGGCAAAGAACCCCGCATATCATTTAAATACAAAGCTCATTAATGTTCAGTATCACTTTGTGAGGGATATGATAGAAGACAAAAAGGTGTTGCTGGTAAAGGTGGACACTTTGAAGAATATTATAGATGCATTGACAAAATTTGTGAGCTCTAAGAAGTTCTCTTGGTGTAGAGAGACAATGGGCGTTTCAGGGCTGGAAAAACGACTAAGCTCTCTTGTGGGCCCTTGTGGAAAGAAAACAACAAGTGGGAGAATGTTGGGTTGTGTTATATTCTTTCCATGACTAGCCCGCGTAGTTAACAGAGGGGATAGAAGGGGTGCGGAGCCCCCCTGCGCCCCCCCCCCAACCCCCTTCATTGTGCTGATTGTGTAGTGGGGGGGGGGTCACAGGGAGTTTGAGGTATACCCATAACCCCACTTTATGGGGTCAGGGGCAACACCCTAGTGGTTTTGGACCCTATGTTAGGCTGGGCAGACCCACCTATGGTTTTTTGCATGATTTTTTCACATGTTTTTGAGAACGATGGTTTTCGGTCCATGGTATTGGACACGATGGTTTTCAATCCATGGTATTGGATGCTTCGACATGTATGAATATGTATTATATAATTGAATGGAATATAATGAAAAATCAAGCTAGTAGTCCTGGTTTTGTGATTCAGGGGAAAATCTTTGTGTTTTATGTGTTATGCTCTCACATTGTTTATTTTTTGTGTTTTAGAATTATGCAGGTAATTTATGTATAGGGTTAAGACCTACAATGGCCCCTTGAGCAAAACTCATGGATGGTGCAAACCAGATTTCAGGGGCACAGATGAGGCCGAGGTGGAGGAGGACCTGGAAGAGGTCGCATACAGCTGATATGTTACAATTGCAAAGGGCCAGGGCATTGTGCCTAGGATTTTATGAATCTCACGCATCCATTATGCTTGTATTTTACATTGTTTGATGATGAGATGGAGGATTGTTCCACACTAATAGTGAGTTTGTGTGATAAAGGAGTGCTCCAACCTACCCTAACTCAGAACCTACAAATGATGAGGTTTGAGCCACGTGAGGAAGAGCCTAATGTAAATATTGTGCTCTAAAGTGGAATTACAATAGGGGATGACAAAGACAAACAGCCTGAAGAGAGTAATTGGGTTCACAAGGCTCCAACAAAGTTTGATTTTCAGTGCGCTAAAGAAACCTTCATGGAAGCCAAGAAGAGCTTCACGGAGGCCTCCACTTCAGGAAGAAAAGACAGACTGGAGCTAGACATGGACCCATCGATGCTCATGATGTTCTTGGAAACATGCATGAAGTTGTTGAGTGATAGCAAGGTTGTAAAGGGGCTACAAGAAATCATAAATAGATGCACTGGGATCGTGCCAGGAGAACTGTGCGTAGTCCGAAAGATCAGAAATCACGTGACGAGGATAGGAAGGGAGATGAGATTGACCACGTAGATTGGGGAATACGAGATGGACAAAGTGATTTTGGACCTAGGATCGGATGCGGACGTTCTGTCGAAGTAGACATGGGAGCACATGGGAAGGCCTAAGCTGCAATGGTCTCCTATCCAACTATGAATGGTGAACTAGCAAAAGATCTTACCTATGGGAAGATTTCAGGGAATCGTAGTGGATATCAAAGGAGCAAGCACGCTAGTAGATTTCGAAATGATAGAGATTGTTGATGATATAAATCCCTACCCCACACTATTAGGAATAGATTGGGGCACTGACATGAATGGTGTGATAAATCTGAAGAAGCACAAGATGATTTTTGATAAAAATTCTTTGCGCGTAGTTGTACCTTTGGAACCTGCAGAAGGATCACAATACACAGAGCTAGTTCACGACTATGAAAGTGACGACGAATTGGACTACATCTACAAGATAACCGCATGAGAGAAATACTGGGTAAATCCAACCATGGATGGACGAATATCATGGGAGCTTGAAAGCTCTTGAACATTAGATTCCGACAAAGAGATAAAATGATGGTAGAACCAGTTACACGAGGTAACCAAATTGAACTATAACATGCTGATGAGATCGTTGCGTTGTGTATAAATGGAGGTAAGGGATCTTCCTACGTATGATGGGTTAAACAAGGTAGATGGATTCCTGAACAAGTTTGAAAGGGAGGTACTGGAAGAGCAACACTTTGAGGCTTTGAAATGGGTACTGCATGCTATGCCCACGAGGTGGTGGGGTGCACACCAAGAAAGCTTCAGGGATTGGCGTGAATGTAGGTGGATGATGTGCATGAAGTTTGGGAAGAATCATATGGGATTGATAGACAAGATTGTTGGACAAAACAGTCCATGCGTCCACCTGTCGAAATGGATATAGGCATATGGTATAAAACCTGTGCAGATGCATGCAGCCTTTGCATCAGGAGACAGTGAGTAAGTTAGTGCGGGCAAGGCAATGGCGCAAAAGAGCCCTCCAGTTGGAACCACAGAGTATGGAAAGACCATGTTTGCAGAAGGTTATCCATGTAGAAGCCTTTAATGAAGTATGTGAAGTGCTGAACAAGGTACACAATGCACAACAGACTGATTGGGACCTACGCATACCAGCAGTTCTATGGGCTTATATGACCACATGCAAGAAATTGATGGTGCAGGCACCTCTGAGGCTAGAGTATGGAGTGAATGTTGTAATCCCCATAAAGTATAAAATTCCTAGTCTGTGCATAGCAACATTGGTCGATACGACAGTTCGCAGAAACTTGGAAGAAGGGATTGTGTAGCTGAATGAAGCAGAACTCTTGGGACCTAATGAAAAAATTTGGAAGGGTGACCTTAGGCTCCAAGAACTTATGAAAGAAAGGGTGCGATCAAGGGAGAAAAGTGCTCTGATAGAAGTAGAAGTCAAGAAGCTTGAAGACGAGATAAAGGTAGATTTTCCCGATAAGAAGACCAGGCTGATAAAATAGGATGCGCATGATTCACTTGGTGAATTTGGGGGTTACCGTCGAGAGTTGATTAGCTTGCTGCCTTGCATCAGACCGCATGTTACTAAATGGATCAACCATGGTGGTGTGCTGCAAATGATAAAGTGTGCAACACAACTAGTAACAATTAAAGGTGGTTATGGTCCAGGAAAAGTGATCGATGACCGAATGAAACCCTGTATAGGTGGTGTGGCCACTTGAATAGCCATGGGAAGTATAGTATTAGCACTCCAGGAAGTTGAAAGCAGGCATGGGACTATAAACTACTCTGCCCAGGAGCTGCGAGATGTTAGAGTTGTGCACAGGAACAAAGTGTCACATGGTCCATGACCACGCAAGGGGGACTACGCTACTGCATGGGTTGGCTGGAAAGTGACCATTGGAGTCACTATTCACAATGTGATGCTCGACTCAAGACCAAGTGGAGTGGGCAGCAAGCATTTAAGATGCACTTTATGGGCAATATTTGGAAAAATCTGCCGCCAAGGGAGCATTAATGAACTAGATTTGACTAGAATGATCGAATTCAAATTCAAAAGACACTATAAATTACAGAGAGCTGCCTAGAAAACAACACTTGGTCATTTGTGAATTGAGATGTTGTAGTCCCCGCATATTCTGAGCCGAGATTTGTTTTCCTTGTGCTAAGTCTTAATTGAGCCCCTGATTACGTGATTGAAATATTTCTAGACCAGCAAGATGGCAACATCACAAGAAGTTAGGGAAATTGCAAAGGTGACTGCTGAAGAGGCCGCACAGACCCTGACTATGGGGGATGCCCCTGAAGGCATCGTGACTGTGGTAGAAATACCTAAATCACCATACACACCGAGGCCAAAGAAAGACAAGCAACTGATGATTCCATTGCATGTGTCCCCATGAAACCTGCTACGCACCAGATTAATGATGGAGGAGAAAGGGAAGGCAGTTAACTTGGAATCCAATGAGCAGGAGGGAGACCTACACAACTTCATAATTGAAGAAGATGAGAACGAGGATATGGAGGAAGAAACTGAGCCTATGCACCATCCAACAAATCTACCCGCATATATCCTTCTGCGAAAGTGGAAGGAAAAGGTGCCCATGCACCTCAACGAGACAAGAGCTCTCTCTAGACTCCGCTCCTCCCAATTCACATCATCTTTGAGGGCACGAACTTAGGGCTACTGCCAAATTTGAAGTTTGAATATTGGGATCTCATTGACCACAAGAAATTCCCTCATTTAGAGATTGCGCAACTCATGAAGCCCAAGTAGAACATCACGGTGGGGGTTATAGAATTGGAGCCGTGAAAGTGTTACGCGGAGTGGAAAAAACAAGATTATTAAACTCGCTCTAGGTGTCACATTTCCACCATGCCCCTGTAATGATATTCATCATCAGGCAGCTGCTCCGCCTGGTGCATGGTTGGTGTTTTTGGCTGGAGGAGCCCATCCCCATCACGGACCACTTAATCCATCACTTTACTCGGCTTCCATGCAAAGGAGAGGACCACGTAGACATCTTGGAGGGGAAAAGGAACGATTTGGCCATCGCAGAGGCCATGAGGAATAATTACAAGTTGGAGAAGAAGAAAAGGGGCTATGCCATATCCAACATCAACAACAAAGCAGTTAAGGTGGCAAACCATATACTGGAAGGAAAGCTCATGCAGAAGTGTTGCACGGATGTGGTGCCTACACCAGTGGTTGCACTTGTTGAGTAGTGCATGGAGGGGGTCCAATTTAACTGGTTTGAGATCCTATGCAAAAGAGTTCTTGGAAAATTGTCACGAGGCCCAGGAAAAAGCAAAAACATTCCACTATGCATGGATTCTGCTATCCATAGTGCTGGTGGCAGGAGAATTATTGGAGGACAGCCAGTTCCCTATAGTTTACAGGGATCTGCCAGAGGATGTGAAGTATTCTTAACTGTGGGCCACGAAAGATGCAAACCAGATCCGTGACAGCGAAATATTGTCACCCACTGTCTATGTTTTGCAGAATTTAAAGTGGACTTCCACAACATATATATCAGAGTGCATAAGGACCCAGCCAAGAAATGGACTGGGCTACCCTTCATGGCCACAGATGATGTAATTTTCAATGTACTAGAGACATGGCTACTGAATGGCGCACCCCAGACATTGTGGCGTTGGAGAAATATTTGGCGTAGAAGAAGAAAGAGGAGGCCAAGCTGCACATGGCACAGTAGGCAGAAAAGAGAAAACAAGAAGAAGCAACAACAAAAGTGTAGTAGGCATGGGATGCTATGCATACAACAACCAAATAGACAAAGGTCGTAATAGCAGCAACACAGGAGGAAACCGAGAAGGTGCACAAGGGCCAGAAGTCACCTTCACATGGGCAGTAGAAAGAGATGGAAATAGAGGAAGAAGAGGGCGGTGTAGACCCACAAGCAACATCCACACTATTGAAGCACAAATGACCAAGGGAGCAGATTGGGCCATGTAAGAAGGTGAAAGCATCCAAGTTGTCGATCGACCCGATCACCCTTACTGAAGGTGAACTGCACGACATAGGAGAGACAGTGCGTGACGTGACCATCGAGGCCCTCTATAATTTCACGAAGGAGAATAAGACTGTGTTGGGGACCATGAGAACATAGATTCAGGAGTTGCAGCTGCACACTCCTCAGGTTGGTACCCTTTCAACTAGCCTCGAGTAGGGATGGTTGTCGCCAATCAAATGCTACGTGATCGAACAAAAAACACAATAGTGCTGCTAGAAGGGGCACTAGTTACAACAAATAAGGTTAACGGGCCTACCATTAGTACACTCAAAGGTATAGGAATCAACATGGCTACACTCCCATGGGAGATGTTATATGTTCTAGAGGATGGAATTAATGCAGAACTGCGGGCTAGGGAAAGTCGTGCACTGCAAGTGTTGAGTGAGAAAAAGATCAACATGGAGAAGTTGAATTTGCAACACAAAGAAGTGGTGTCGTAGGATAGGCAGATGGTATAGGTGCTCGAAGAAGCCTATCATATGGTCCCTGAGCTGGCCATCCCAACAGATGCACGAGCAGAGGCACGCATCCATAGACTAGCAACAAGGGTGTGCGAGGCACAAGAAGAAATGACTAAGGTTCAGCTGGATTTGAACCTTTAGATATCAGAGCTGCTGTTGAAGGCATAACCATCCACCCCTCGAGAGGCATGAAAACAACATTCCAATGCTATTACAGTTGGGATGGAAGAGATCAACAATGCAGTAAGGGACTACACCAAAATGTTGGAGTCATTTGAGGTCCTCACTAACCTATAGGAGGACCCTAACATCATTCACTTAGAGACAGAGGCACATGAGCTATAGAATCATTATGAAAGCGTCAAAGGTACTACACAGATGATGGCCCTCACTCAGAGGCTCACGTGAATGCAATAGACCAAAGCACTAAAAAAACAGGTGGATGCAGCACGACACAAAGAAGCAGTCTTGAAGGCACATATTCATCCTTGCATTGACGAGGCATTCATAATTACAACAACAATTGAAGGAAATCTTGCGCAAATGAAAGGGATGCAAGAACATGTCCATGGAAGTAGTTCGTCAGCGCGATCTCGAGATAGTGGGTACAGGAGATTCAGCAAGAAACTGCTTAGCACACTTTTGAGCTTGCAGCAGTTCAAGTAGAGTTGGAGGTACTCAGCATGAATATCTCCACACTAACAAACTGACTCGAGGGCGAGTCATGACTTTTGTGTTGGGGGCCTGTTGGGCATGGAACAGGGAAAATTTTAAGAACCCCCCCCTAAATTTATAAATATAATAAATGGGCGAATCTCCATGGTAAATAGGAAAAATGGAAGGCGATTTTATCAATAATATAAAATGTATATATAATTTTTTGGCGAATCTCTCACCAGGCATGGCGAATATTTTACTCAATTACAAAACCTTGTAATATCTTGGCAACTCTTTCACTAAATAATAAAACTTTGTAAAGTCCTAGTGAATCTTAGCATTGTGAACTCTTAGAGAATTTTTTGAAAAAGTATAAAACCATATATGACAAGAGCCACATGGTGGCAATATCACTGTTTTTTTTCACATTTCCACGACATGGAACTTGTTTATAAAATTATAAAAAAGCCAACCACTTCCCTTATAATATGCAGGTAAGCTTATAATAGAGTCTAATACCTCTACTATGCTTGTCTTCGTTCAAGTGTCATATCTGCTATACTTTACATTGTGAATCACAACTCTCTCAAAACTCAACTCTATAGTGTAAATAAAACCTTTGGAAATTGAATCTGACAACTCTATAAAAAGGATTAGTGAAATAGAAGCTTTTGTGAATGAGCCCACTAACTATCACTGCTAAACAATGAATCTAGACTATGAAGTCTTCCATCT
>APFE030015381.1:3320-18524 GCA_000404065.3 Pinus taeda | reverse complement strand
CAAAGGAGAATACAACCAGCGTCCTGACGTCAAGTCCTCCTTTGGCTGGGTGCTCAGCTACACAAGTCTTGCAAAGCTTGAGGGGATGAGGGACAAGCTCTCTCTCTCTTTGGTGACAAGATCTCCTAACTTAGGTAAAGCCTTATGGACACAAAGAAGGCTCTTGCAACTCTAATCTCTTGATATCTTCCTTTCAGCACAAGTATTGCCACTAGAATCAGAACTAGCTTGCTCAAGCCATGGAGACAAGATTTTATAGAGGAAAAGGAAGAGATAAGGTGTCTCAACATAATGGATTTGGCTTCATACTTGGAAACTTCTAGGAATGGTGGCACTACTTCCATTCAAGGAGATTCGAAGCCAAACCATCCTCACTTAACTTGGATGCAGTTGGTGAATGAGTTGGATAGAACTTTCAGAGGTTGATTAGTTCAAAACTTTGCCCAAAAAGGTTGGCGCGATTGCGAATCTGGGACAGAGCGCTAATGGCATGCCCTTTCAATAGGATTTTCCCCATTGGCGCGGGCATAACACAGTGGACCAACACTAATGTAAAAAGGGTTGTTTTTAAGGGCAAAGAGCAGGAGATGTCTTCAGGGCATATGAAGCTCATGTCTAGAGGTAAATGATGCAAGTGGTTTCAAGTCTTGTCACTTCTCACAAGTCCCGGAATGAGTCCTCCAAGATGCAGGAGAGGGGTAATAGGGACGGTGACAAACGGTGACAAATTACTGTGTAATAGAAAGGATGCTTTGGAAAGTGGTCTTTATAATTTGCACATAATGCTTTGATGGCTGATGCAAAATGCAATTCGACTGTAATAGGATTTATAGGAATTTGTGCTATCAAAAGTTCAGCTTTTATCATATTTGGGCAGAAAACTGTTAGCTGCAAGTTTAATGATCCTAAGTCTAGAAACCAGAAATTGGCAGTTGACTGTAAGGTGACATATATTCAAGTTATTGAAGACACACCCGCAGCAACATAAGGCTATTCCCATGACAGCACAAAATTCTCCAAGAAACCTGAGAAGGTACACCAGAAATTCTCAAACACATTTTATTCTTGAGGATCTAAGAAGCAGCAGTAATCCTCCATTATGATGTTTGAAGTGATATAAAGTGTATCCTCTGCAAATTTTAAATGCATACTTTTCTCTCGAGGATCACATTCTTCCTCAAAATAGAGGACTTAGCACTAGTGTTTAAGTATGGCAGAAATCAAAATTGCACTTTATTGTTGCAAAATAAAATAATAATTTTGAAGATGACTTGTCTGATTACGTCACAAAACATGTCCAGAAATAGCATGATGCTCTGTTTTCAGAAAAAAACATGGGTGGTAGACATTATTTTAGTCAAAAGTTTATTTCAACATAAAAGTAAAACCAGTTCAACGCTCACGTAGAAAATAATTAACAAATAAACCAAAGGAAGTGAACTGGCTCCAAATTATATTGTTTGTTTCAGATGGTCAGCTACAATCTTGTGATGAAGTAGACTATAAGAAATCTCTTACATAATAAATTGAAGTATTTGATGGCATACTTTGTAGAACAGATTTGGTTATTTTATGCTCAAAATAGTCTCCATTTGATTCTGACTTTTAATCCCAACTCAATGTAACCTAATGGAAATACCAATGGTGCTTATTGGCATTTTCTAAGTGCAAAAAAAAAGTGGTGATGCAGTCCATACATGATGAAGAGATTAAAATTGTATAAGAATTTATAAATCCCTTAACTGGAAAGAGTTAGAACTCCATGAATTGCCTTTCCCCACACAAGGAAACCTAGACTAATTGCAGGTAGCTTGCAGTGTATGTTCTGTTACAAGCAAAAAGGAAGTCAAACAACATAAAAAGTAGATTCAAAACATAAGGGCTTTGCAACTCATGGAGAGTTGCAAATTGTATAAGGATTTATATATGCCCTATCTAAAACAGCAATAACCAAGAACTTAGCATAACATGGTACAAATCTGAAACATGATAACTTGAAAGAGTTAGAGCTCCATATATTTACTTTCCCTACACAGGGAAACCTATGTTGATTGCAGGCAGCTTGCAGCGACTGTCCTATAACCAGCAAAAGGAAGTTGAACAACATAAAAATGTAAATTCAAACAAACTGGCTTTGTGATTCATGATAACTTCTTAATACCACAGGCAGAATGAGGACTAAAAGGACTCTAAGTGGTAAATATTAGCATGAAACGTACGTAAGCAGAAATTGTAAGCCAACAAACTACATTCTATTCTGCCAGTGTAACAACTACATCTTGGTAGGCATTTTTTTTTTTTAAACCTTGTTAGTGTTATTGATCTTTTACCTAATATCAACAAAGTGACCTTCGAGATTAACTGAAAAGTGTTAAATAGAAGTGGTGTTGGATAATTGGGCTAGCAGTGCCTTCTAGCGTCTATCAAGGCCCTTCTAAATTTTGCAGCAATGGAGCATCAGAGAACATCACATCACATGACCTAGAATTGCTAGAATTGAAGAATGAGTTATCGGCAATTGATACTGGAATTAAAGACAGACTTGATCAGAATTTTGTTACATAATTTTACATATCTTCTCAAAATGAAACTTTCATTTTCCATGAAGCCGTAGGTTTGTTGATCCAGAAAGAACCAAGGTTTACGGAAGAACGACAGTGATAGCCCATAAAAGCATTCATAGGAAGGCACAAAGGAGGAAACCGAGACAAAGGTGGTAGAGGTAACCACAATGCGACACAAAAGCCGACGCGTATAATCGAAACAACGGCCAGGGAAGTGGAAAGAAACGGATACCTAAAAATTATAAGTTACATGTTATACATGTTCTCCCGGAGGATCACCGCCTCAAACCAAATTCATGGACGATGTGGTTGCTAGCTTGAGGATTTCCCGGGTTACGCGTTGTGCAAGAATCCCGTGGGATGATAATTCGAGGCTTACAATGCGTCCGAGGGTTGCTGTCGGGCTTAAGAGGTACCCGCCGGAGTTTCCATTTATGCCCAAGAAGCGAAACATGAAAAATAATAAATATGATATATTATATTGGGTAACCCGAGGTCTCACGGTCTAGCCCGGATAAATAATAGGTTTAGAACGTACTGTTTTAATTTATAGTGAGAACGATTTCACTTATTCGACCCAATATTACCAACCCTATAACCAAAATCTAAAACGCACACAACGCACACAATTATTTCATATAGCAGCCACGCAAAACCCCATACCGCTTAATTTTGCCGAATTTCTACATAGACGAAACCCTGACCATACTGAAAAAGATATATAATTAAATTTGGTTTTAACGAAAACATGAATTTGCTAGTATTACCGGACGTGGTCTAACCTTGGTTGTTGGATAAATCTCACAGGGTTTTTATTTAGAATCTACAACAAAACCAGCTTCTCGTCTAGGATACACAGACCACAACGCAGGGCCGATGAGCTCGAAGGGTTTGAACAAACCCTCTGATACCATATGTAAAGAACCAATAACAGATGTAAACAATATGCAGAACTTGAAAGGGGTTTCAAGGCTTACCTCAACTGATGTGTGCGGATCTGCGGCCTGCTCCTGTTCTCCTGCTGCCTTCTCTTGTTCGAGCTGATTCGATTACCGGGAGACCAATTCCTCCCAGCCAATCCAGCAAGCTTATCACCGAAGCTCACTGCCCCCGTGCCCAGAACCTCAGGTCAATTCATGCTCTTGATTCCTGGTTTTTCTCACTGCCCTCCGTCCTCCCTTCATGACCAGCTCAGACTAGGTTTTATAATTTCAGGCTCGGCGGTGGCCGCCCTATACACCCATGACTCCACCGCTTACTCTCACGGTGACAACTTCCTCCAGCTGTGAGTCATCGTCCTGTCTAGAAAGTTCGGCCTGCTTAAGGTTTAGATCATTTATGCGATGGTCGATATATATCAGATTGAAGGTATGATACGTTGATCATTTTATATATATGTTACCCTTTTATGTTTATAAAACCTACTTTATATTAGTTTGATTATACAGATATGTAATATGCTGATCATCTTATATATATATATAAGATATGCTTTATATTAAAAAAAGATTATATTGATATGTACCTTGTATTGATATACTTGGTTTTATATATATATATTTTCTCTAATATATTAAGTGTATTTATGTTTGCTTTAATATAACTTTAGACCTTTAGATTAATTTATTAATTATTAATACAATACTAAATCTTTATTCTATTTATATATTATTATTTTTTTATCGCTTTTATTATTGTATTTTATTATTATTATATTTCCTCTTTTTTTTTTTATATACAGGGACACATAATATGAGCAATTAAAGATGGGTCGTTACAACTCAAACATCATCCTAAACACGAGGTTGAGAGGTGGAAGTCTTGGAACCAGCTCAAAGGGTAGAGTTTCTTTCAAGGATGTCATCAAAGGGAAGGGGGAAGCCAGCAATAAGCCAACACCACCACAAGATCTACCTGGACCCTATATTGTGGAGCAAATAACGCAGACTCCAGTACTGACAATTGCTCTGCTCGAGGTAAACAAATTTTATATTGATTTTTCTACAAAGGTTGTCATATGCAGATTCAATGGCTTTTGGCCCAAAATAGATGCATTACAACAATGGATGTACTCCACATGAACAACAAATTGTGATATCCATTTATGCTCCAAAGGTTTTTTATTGTCAGATTCGACACGGTCAAGGAAAGGGAATATGCCCTCCATGAGGGTCCATGGTCCTGGGGCAATGCAGGACTCTTCATGACTCCTTGGTTCCCGGGTTTTGACGGCACTACTATGGTGGTTTCCAAAATGCCGGTATGGGTCAGGTTACATAACCTCCCGCTACACTTTTGGCTTCCCAAAGTCTTTGAAGCAATGGGGATTGCGATAGGAAAATATCTCAAGCAAGACATGGAAAGAATTACAAGAGGCATACATACTTTTGCTAGAATTTGTGTAGAAGTAGATCTTAGTTAAGGCCTACCTGACAGCATAATTCTGTTACATAACAACACACAGTGGAAACAACCACTAGATTCGACACGGTCAAGGAAAGGGAATATGCCCTCCATGAGGGTCCATGGTCCTGGGGCAATGCAGGACTCTTCATGACTCCTTGGTTCCCAGGTTTTGACGCCACTACTATAGTGGTTTCCAAAATGCCGGTATGGGTCAGGTTACATAACCTCTCGCTACACTTTTGGCTTCCCAAAGTCTTCGAAGCAATGGGGAATGCGATAGGCAAATATCTCAAGCAAGACATGGAAAGAATTACAAGAGGCATACATACTTTTGCTAGAATTTGTGTAGAAGTAGATCTTAGTCAAGGCCTACCTGATAGCATAATTCTGTTCCATAACAACACATAGTGGAAACAACCACTAGATTATGAGAACACGGCCTTCAGGTGTCATGGCTGTCAACAAACAGGTCACCTTCTTAGTAACTGCCCACAAGCCAAAAAAGAAACCAGAAGAAACAAGAAACAATCACAAAAACCAAGAGGCTGGAAATGCACAGATGATGTTCCTATTGCAGAGGAAGCTACGGAAACCATCCCCAAAGCGAACAATCAGACACACAAGGCGCCAGAAACTGAGGAATTTATGGCACAGAAACTGATGGACTCTTTGCCGGAGAAGATACCAGATTCAACGGACACCAGTGGAGCCAAAATATATCATTCTCCAGATCACTCCGATTCTAACAAGGACAATCCTCGCCCAGTGGAGGACACTTCTCTCATACTTTTTTCGTCCTCACCAACTCAAGGGGAATGGCGAAAGGTTGAGAAGAAAAAAGGGAGAAAAGCATGATCTCCTCCCCATTTGTACATTATTTTTTTTTGGTTTTTCTTTTGACAACAGTCTTTTGAACTTCTTTATGCATATGCGCTTCAGCATTTACAAAATGTAATTTTGTTATCATTAATAAAATTATGATTTTTCTTTATGGGAAAAAATGAACCGAGTTTGATTAGCCACAATTCTAGGAAAGTGAAAAATATTAAGTGATTCATTCTCAGACCCCAATGGTGGATTATATAAACACCACAGCAAAGGTCATGGGTTCGATTAACCGCAACTTGTTGCAACAAAAAGATCAAGACCAGTGATCTATAGCACCCTAAAATCCATTTTAATTAAGGGATAATACACAATGTAAACGATGAAACAAATACCCTTAGAATTTTATCTTTTAAGTACAAGAAATCAAACCTAAATTTCACACAGACATGGCCTAATCAGGGTTCAATTACCACCAGAGAAGGGTAATTCCAAATATCTTCTAAAACACCAAAATCTACTTCTCTACACGAATTTGGCCTTGGTTCACTACTGAAACTAACAGATTAAGGCTCCATTGTCAATATTGTCTGCCCTACCCAAATGGTATTTTTAACTAAATTGCAATCGACCCCACTTAGAACTTCTGAAGCCGATTTTGAATTAGAAGCTTGAGCATTTTTGGTTGACAAAATTGGCCGTGGATGGAAGTCTATTGAGTTAACGAAGACTGACAATGTAAAATGAAAGAAAGAAACTCAATATCGCAGCGTTTTTATAAGTTTTGATTTGTTCTTAGTTGTATACTAAACATGAGTTGGGAAGTCACCTAGAACTTAGAAGGTAATATAAGCTTACAAAATCACAAGAAAGATTAAAGAGAGGTCCTCAGATCCGCAGTGTCTGAAACTTTCTTTGATACCAAAATGTAAAACTCACTCATACAAATTAACTAGAGTCTAGAATTGTGCCCTAAATTTATCATTTAACTAGATAGTAAATTTGAATATTAAATGCAGAAGAATACCTAGAGATCAGTTTGAAGGGTTTTTGGTTTTTTGTTGCTGCTCCCACTTCCGTTACCAAACCGACCCTTTTCTCCCAGCCTATCTAGGATCAACCTTTGCAGTCCCAGATCTAGAAGAATTCAAAATGTCTTCTAGCCCCCGTATCCAAAACTTCAAGAACAATCAAAGGCTCAATCTTCACTATCTGTCTGTGGCTCTCTGTTGTAAATTCCTCCTGTGTCTCCCTCCGTTGTTATTCCTCTTGTGTTGTCCTTATATTCCAAACATCACTGCCTCTGAACCCTCACCACTTAGACAATGAGGCATGGATTCTTGCCTTCTTTCAGTTACGTGGCTCCTCACAGTGTCTAAAGAGGAGGTCATCCTTAGTATCTTGATCAAGTGATCATTCATTGAATTAAATAATACCTTGCTTTTTTATTATAGAAATATCTAATATTTTATTAAATTATACCTTTTAAAGTTCCTCCCCTTTTTATAGTTAGTTCCTCCCCTTTTAAAGTTTAATAATTTAATTTAGAACTTATAGAATATAACTAGTTCTTTTCATTTGATATGTAATATACAATATATAATTTCTTTTAGTTAATAAAAATCCCTTGTATTTATATATATTTTTGAACAATGTGCTAGTTATATATATTATTCCGATGGTACACATAACAAGTACTCCACAACACATATTCATTAGATTCTGGCACTTTTAGTGTTGACGTAACACTTCGATAATTAATTCATTACCTTAGACATTTTCCATAATTGGTTAGTACACATAGTAGTGCAGTGCATGCAATACATGCATATGTAGCTATCATATGCATGTCTTGTATGTATGCTAATATTTCTATGTTCCTTATAACTCGAGGTGGGTCATTACACACTCTGATACTGACTGCATCTCTTGACACTGATCCATCCTACTACTGAAAAATGTTGGCCTTGGTAGCCAAGTAATAATCCATGAGGTGAACTCCTCAAGGAACCTGCCCAATCTTTGTAGCTCTCTAGGGCTACAACTCCAAGTCACCCCACTTCACTCCTGGAGGTATGGCTGCCATCATCACGAAGTCTTCCTCCAACCTGGAGGACAACTTGTCGATCTTGGTTGATGTTGCCTACTGGTCCTGCTTCTCCTGCTTGTCTTTCTTCCTAAGAGGACATTGAGTACTGTAGTGGTCAAACTCACCACACCTGAACCACTTGACCTTTGAAAGGTCTTTTTTCTTCTTCTTTTGCTCCCCCTGTCCCTAATTGGGACCCTTGGAAGCAAGGGCCACATTCTCCTCTTCCTTCTCACTCTTCATGGTCTTGCTACTGCTACTGTTGATTGTGCTCTTTACTCGAGCTCGCCTCAACTCCTCTTGCTATAGATCGGCTCACATCCTATCCCAACCAATCAAAGTGTCTTTGTCCAATATGATTTGTACAAACACTTTCTAGTCATCTGAGGCACTATTTAGTGCCATTCGTACAAGCTTTGTAAGTTGGGGTGCCTCCCCAATGGCTGCTAGCTGATATCTGACCTCCTGAATCCGACTTAGGAAGGGATCTATGCCTTCACATTTCTGCATCTTGATGGTTCTCGGATTTTCTTGGAGAAACATCTTCTGTTGCTTGGAAGAACTCTGGTATAGCATAGAGAGAGCTACCCACATTTCCTTGGTAGTATTCTTGCCAGAAATATGCGAGACTATGTGATCTCGGACTCCATCCAAAATCATCCAATTTTCCTTTGCCATTTCCTTCCTGTACTCCTTCAGTTGATCTGCATCCTGTTACCGCTCAAACTAGTAGGCGACCTAAAGGGGATCCCTAAAGGGAAAATGCTAGACCAAGGGAAACAAATGGAGACTTAGCTCACTCTTACCTCAGCTTAGGCTCCCTACTATTTACAGACTTTCACTGATGGGAGGAGACCCGGTATATTATGGAGTCACTAATGAAGAATAAATCAATGAGTCGATGTGGAGTGACTCAAATGATTCCCTTTTCAGAAGAGGTTGAAGGATAGAGCTTGCTTTCTTTTTAAGCAAGGTACGATGTCTTCTAGGGAAAAGAAGGGAGGATTTGAGGGATAAGTTTATGGGATATGACTTGTGAAGGAGTTTCCCAATTCCTAAAATCCTTATTGAAATTGGTATCCCAGATGGTTCTTGAAGAATTGTCTTTTCAAGGGAATGGGACCACATGGGACTAAGTGGACCTAGTCTAGGGTACAAGTAAAGAGTATGGCAACAAATGATGATTTTACCCTAGATAAGGTGGGGGGAAAGGATCAAAGAAATAATTTTTAGTTAAAGGTGTTGAATTGATCCTATGAGGCACTAGCCTTGGGAATGCTATGACAAAGTTTGATCTTGGAGCTAGGGCTTGGCTTTTCTCTCAACTACACTGTCGAAATGGCCTCAAATTTGGAGGAAGTCTTAAGGAAACACCAATGTAGGAGGGACTAGGAGATCGAACTTTTTGGAGGGCTAGTTCATCAGGAAAATGATGCCCTAGGTGACCCAACTTGGCTAGACCTAGGAGAAGGTGAAAAAGGGAATGATTTTAGGTGACCACCTCTTGGTAGATCAGTGCCTTAGTCTTGGGAGAATGGAGTCTATGATGAATATGAGTGAGGACCTTTGGTTCTTGGTCAAGGAGGCCTTAATAGTACTTCGCTAGCCTTCTAGGTCAAAGAGAAGCAATCTTACAACTTTTATACTTCAATGTGCAAAAGGTGATGGCTTATCAAGGTCAATTTGTTAATGGAATTACCCCTAGGAGATTCCGTTCACAATGCATGGCCCATACATTGAGAGATGCTATAATAGAGACAAAATTCCACAATTTAAAGAAATATTTGCATGCAGCAATTAGCCCTAAAAGTAGTGAAAATCCCAGTCTAATGTATATATCAAAGTAAAACAACAATAACATTAAAAGCATGTACTTACATGTAATAGAATATATCCAACCATCCACAAAATGACAAGAGAGAAGCTACACGACAAGATAAACCAAATCCACATATCAAAATTCATCCATTAAGCTTCAATTCATGCTCCAAGAAAAAGTGCGAAATTCTCAAGAGAGAGAGGAGATCTAATCCAAAGTGATGATGAGCAAATGAACTCATCTCACTTGTAATTATACACTAATGACGAGTTCGAATTAGCCTTGGCCTACATAAGCCCCCAAAAAAAAATAATGTTCAAATAATCTAACTTTTGGTGACAAGCTCACCAAACTATCTCACAAATGAAAAAAATAAGCCTCTTAAGAGGTCAAATAATAATTTATGCATGTCATAGGGCCTTCTAAGAGGCCTAATGAGGTCCATGGGTGCCATAATGAAGAGTAGGACTCTCAAAAAGTGATGGAGAAGGGGTTGGCCACTTGTTCTCCAAATAATAAACCTGTGGTGCTCCCAATGGGTGTGGGGGTAAAAAAATAACCTCATGGGTCTCCAAATGAGTCAAAGATACCTGTAGATCATCTGCAAGGGCTCTGATGATCGTGTAGGGGATTCCACATCGTCCTACAAGTTCTAGGTCAGTTGCCAAGTGCATGATACATCTGTGGGGCTGGCTGGGAAAAGATGAACCAGGTGCATCTTCCTCATCCAATTGGAGTACCTCGAGCATCTCTGACCATCCTCGAGGATCCATGGAGTGTTGTCTACTGCTGTGGAGGCCCATGGCTCTCAACATAGACCCTACATGTGCCAATGTAGCCCTTTGGAGGATTAGGACCCCATATAGGGAGACCAAACCCAAGATGGAAACCATCTGCAATCCTGCATAAGATCCAATGTGTCCCCTAGCCTTCTAGTACAACAAGACATTAGGGAAATCTAGTAAATGAGCTTACCAACCATGGACCATAGGTGGGGACTTCATAATGGCCTGCACTTCCATAATGGGCTTCGGGATTTTCCAATTTCTCCTAAACTCCAAATGGGGTTAACCAAGTATTTTTTTAGATGGTTTCCACCTTTAAAGGGGATAATATGCTCAAGGTATATCCTTCAAAAGGGGTGGCATGTGACAGATAGGTGAATGAAGTAGGGGATGAGAAGGGACAACTTTGGGCCACATGTTGGGGTAAAATGGTAGCTAATAAAAGAGAAGCCCACACTTGGGTTTATAATGTATAAGAGGGAGAAATCGTGGTACATGAGGTGGTTTGACTTTGAATTTTCCACCCTTCTTTATATGCCTTTTTCCTTTTTATGATTTTTTTTTATTAACTGCTCGGGGCTCAAGGGGTAAGAGCATGATGCATAAGATATAGCAGTGAATACCACTTTTTAAGGTAGGGTGGTTCATTGCCCACTAGGAGTTGGGACAATCATGGGTTCTCTCCTATACATTGTGAACTCAAGTGTGGGATTCCCTCTTATTATCTACCCTTGTACCCCAGCATGTGACCCAAGGATACCCCTTCTCATCCCCTACTTCATTCACCTATCTATCACATGCCACCACCTTTTGAAGGATGTACCTTGAATATATTATCCTCTTTAGAAGTAGAAACTACCTAATAGGATTCTTGGTTAACCCCATTTGGAGTTTAAGTGACATTGGCACATCCTGGAGCCCATTATGGAAGGACAGGCCATTATGAGGCCCCCACTTGTGGTCCATGATTGGTAAGCTCATTTACTCGATTTTTATAATGACCTGTTGTACTGGAAGGCAAGGGGATGTATTTGGTCTTATGCAGGATTGCAGATGGTCTTCATCTTGGGTTTGGTCTCCCTATACTGGGTACTAATCGTCCAGAGGGCTACATTGGTACATATAGGGTGTGCGTTGTGAGCCATGGGCCTCCATAGCAGCAAACAACACTCGATAGACCCCCATAATGATTCAGAGATTGCTCGTGGTTCACTTATTGGAAAAGAAAGATGCACCTGATCCATCATGCCTAGTTGGCCCCAGATTTGCACCATACACTTGGCAAATGATTTAGGACTTGAACGATGATGTGGAATCACCTATACCATCATCCTAGCCCTTGCAAATGATCTACAGGCATCTTCGATTTGTTTGGAGACCCATGAGGACACTTGTGTGCCCCCACATGTCATTTGGAGCACCACAGGTTATTACAAGGGGCCAACCCCTTGTCCACTGCTTTTGAGCATCCTACTCTTGATTATGGCACCCATGGACCTCATTAGGCCTTTTAGAGGGCCCTATGACATGCACAAATTATTATTTGACCTCTTGAGAGGCTTATTCTAATTTCTTTCATTTATGAGCTAGTTTGGTGGGCTTGTCACCTAAAATTAGATTATTAGAACATTATTTTATTTTTGGGGCTTATGTAGGCCAAGGAGGCTAATTCAAACTCCTCATTAGTGTATAAATACAAGTGAGATGAGTTCGTTTATTCATCATCACTTTGGATTGGATCTTTTCTCTCTCTTAAGAATTTCACACTTTTTCTAGAGGATGAATTGGAGCTTTATGGATGAATTTTGATGTATGGATATTGGTCTATCTTATCTTGGAGCTTCTCTTTTGTCAATTATGGATGGTTGAATATTCTGTTACATGTAAGTACATGCCTTTAATGTTATTCTTGTTTTATTTTGTCATATACATTGGACTGGGAATGTCGCTATTTTTAGGGCTAATTGCTACATGCATTTACTGCTTTAAATTGTGGAATTTTGTCTCTATTATAACATTTCTCAATGTATGAGCCATTTAATGTGAACGAAATCTCCTAGGGATAATTCTATCAATGAATTGACCTTGATAATCCATCTCCTTTGCACATCGAAGTATAAAAGCTTCAAGATTGCTTCTCTTTGACCTAGAAGGCTAGCGAAGAAGTCTTGAGGCCTCCTTGACCAAGAACCAAAGGCCTTCACTCATATTCATCATAGAATCCACTTTGCCAAGACTAAGGCACTGGTCTACCAAGAACTAGTCACCTAAAATCTCATCATTTTCACATTTTCCCAGGTCTAGCCAAGTTGGGTCACCTAGGGCATCATTTTCTCGACAAACTATCCCTCCAAAATGTTCAATCTCCTAATGTCTCCTACGATGGTGTCTTCCCAAGGCCTCCTCCAATTTTGAAACCATTCTGGCGGTGGAGTTGGGAGAAAATCTAAGCCCTACCTCCGATATCAAACTTTGCCTAACATCCCCAAGGCTAGTACCTCATAGGATCAATTCAACACCTTTAAGCGAATATTCTTTCCTTGATCCTTTTCCCTACCTTGTATAGGTTAAGAACATCATTGGTTGCTAAATCCTTTCCCCCTCACCTAGGCTGGGTCCACTAGGTCCTGTGTGGTCTTGTTCCTTTGAAAAGACAATTCTTCAAGAACCATCTGGGATACCAATTGCAATAAGGATTTTAGAGATTGAGAAACTCTTTCACAAGTCATACTCCCCAAACCTAACCCTCAAATCCCCCCATCCTTCTCCTAGAAGATATTGTACCTTGCTTAGAAAGTAAGCAATCTCTATCGTTCACCCTCTTCTGGAAAGGGATCATTTGGGTCATCCACTTCCATCCATTGATTTATCCTTCAATGTTGACTCCATAAATAACGGGTCTCCTCCCATTGGTGAAAGTCCATAAATAGTAGGGAGCCTTAGTTGGGGTGACAGTGGGATAAGTTTCCATTTGTTGCCCTTGGTCCAGCATTTTTCCTTTAGAGATCCCCTTTAGGTCTCCTGCTAGTTTGAGCGGTAACAAGGACAACATGGGACATAGTGGACCAAGTCTAGGGTAGGAGTAAAGAGTATGGTTGTTATGAAACCAACTCAAGAAAAAGATAGAAAAGATAGATCAACACTTTAGAATTCAGCCTCTTCGAGGGGGCAACCTTCTTTACATTACATAAATGAACAATTCTTGGATGATTCAAATGACAAAACCTCCTTTCTATATATAGGAGTCTAAGGAGTCACAATATAACCCAGCTGACTTAACATTAATAATATAAAGCGACAAAAGTAACAATAGAGGGATTCTATGGGGCACAGTAATAACAATATGGGGACAATAGGGGCACAACAATATTAATAAGGGATACAACTACAATAGTAATGGGGTAATCACTAGTATTATAGGGACCCAACTTGCTCCTCTCCTTCAAAAAAGTGTTGTCCTCAACGCTTGAGTAGTTCTGGATGCTTCTATATAAAATTCTCATCCTCCCATGTGGAATCTTTAGCGGATAAGTTCTTCCACTTGATAAAATACTCTGAAATTGATCGATTTCGTAGCTGTCGAATTCTTATTTCTGTGACTGCTTTTGGTTCCAATATAATTTTTCCTTCCTCGTCAAGTTCTAGCAATATTGTTTAAACTGGGAGCTTGTCGCCTATAACCTTCTTTAAACACGAAACATGGAAAACTTGGTGCAATCGAGAAGCTTCAGGAAGCTCCAATTTGTATGCCATAGTACTAATCTTTTGCAACACCTTGTACGGACCATAATACTTTGGTGATAATTTATTATCCTTCTTATCTTGCTTGAGTGACATTTGCTTATTTTGTTGTAGTCGTAGGAATACCCAATCGCCTACATCAAAACTTCTTTCACTGTGATGTTGATCTGCCTGTTGTTTCATTCTATTCCGTGCTAACACGAGGTTATCCTTTAATAGTTGGAGGACTTGTTGTTGATGTTCGATGTGATGTTCCACTGCTTTAAACTTAGAACTTTCTCTTAAATATGATGTGATGGATGGTGGATGATATCTATAAAGTGCCATAAATGGGGTCATTTTTGTTGCTGTATGGAAGGAAGTGTTATACCACCATTCAGCCAGAGGCAACCATTTGACCCATTGTGTCTGTTTATCAGATACAAAGCAACGAAGATATCCTTCCAAACATTTGTTTACTATGTCAGTTTGCCCATCAGATTGAGGATGATAAGATGAGCTATGAGCTAACTGAGTACCAAGACAAGAAAATAATTCTGTCCAAAAATTTCCAGTGAAAATGGGATCTCTGCACTTACAATAATCTTTGGGTTTCCATGTAGCTTTTGAATTGTTTCCATAAATGCACTAGAAACTGTACTGGCTTTAAATGGATGTGATAATGCACAAAAGTGTGCATCTTGGTAAGTCTGTCAACTACCACCATGATGACACCCTTTCCCTCAGACTTGGGTAAACCTGTGATAAAATCCATTGAAACCTCCTCCCAACGTTGGCTTGGAATGGATAAAGGTTGTAATAGACCCGGTACCTTAATTGTTTCAACTTTATTTTGTTGGCAACCCAAACATTCCGCCACAAACTTTTGAATATCTGATTTAAGGCCATCCCAAAAAAAATCCTTCTTAACCCTGTGGTAAGTTTTTAAAAATCCCGAGTGCCCTCCTAAGGGAGAAGTGTGCAATTCCATAAGAA